>JARUPZ010000001.1:19931290-20026290 GCA_031213475.1 Nereocystis luetkeana | reverse complement strand
ACGAAACGGTCCTTATTCCTATGCCACTGTGGTCGGAAATATATGGAGTGTTTAGCCATATTGTAGACACAAATACTAAACAGTCCTTGTGTATACACCCATAGAGTAGAGTGTTTAGTCATACTGGAGATATAAATACTAGACAATCCTTATGTACACGCCCGTAGAGTGGTATACAGTAGTAATCTCAACCCACGAGGAATCGATTGCTGTGAGGGAGAAATTGTGAACGAAAGCACGCACTCTTGGGGTGAGTTGCAGGTTGGGTTGACTCTGCGGGTCGGGTTACTCGTGTCAAGCGGGACAACTCATGATTGGCTACGTAGCGCCTTCAGATTTCTCCTGTTTTATTAACCAACCAGGTCCTTCTCGTGTTCGTCGGTTTCAAAATATGTTTGTAGCCCAGTTAAAATTGTCCAGATTGTATCGTAAACATTCTAATCCCAATCAAATATTTTCACAGTGTTGTTTGTGAAATACCCATCCAGCCTGTGACGATTGTTTGTCTGCGTACGAAAGACATATATCAACGTCGGGTTTTGAGTGCAGTCTTAGATAGAGCTCCGAAGGAAATATAGGTATACCTATTCCTCCGAATTTGGCAGTCCGGCTCTCTAACAAAACGGCGTGAACTCTTACGAAGGAGGAATCCGGCTAGGCTACGTAGTACGTGAAACCGGTCAGGAGCATATATACTCATATATGGGGTACCTGGTACTTCCTTTCTTTGCTGACGACGTAATTCCAGTGAACGCACTTATTCTAGAGTCGGTAGTGGGGGTCGTGCCAGGCTTGAACCAACCAATCAAACGATCTATCAACTCACCAACGAAATAAACCAACCAAATTCACCAGCCAGCCAATCCACCACTCAAACAACTATCCAAACAACCAACCAAGCAACTAATGATGTAGCCCTAGCTACAGTAGCTTACGGAGCAAATCATTCAACCAATCAATCCACCGGGTAGGAAGTCCAAATACCGACCAACCGAAATATCAACCAACCAACTAGCCAACTAAGCCACCATGCAACAGACTATACGTAGTCGACCAAGCAACGACCCAACCAACCAACCACCCAGAATCAACCAACTAACCGATCGAACAACCTACCAAATAACCAACCGACCAACTGACCAAACTCAACCAACTAACAAATCGCCACTCACACCTAGCCACCCAAACAAATAACCAAAGTCAATCAAACAACCAACCAACCTACTGAAGTGACCCACCCAACGGACCCGTTAAACAACCCAATCGACCAACAAACCAACACACCAGAATCAACCGACCAACCAACCGGAATTAACCAACCAATCCATCAGACAACCCCCCAACCACCCAACCAAACTCAGGCAACTAAGCAACCAACCAATCAAACTCAACCATCTAACCAACCAATCGACTACAATCGACCAACCAACCAATCAAACTCAACCATCTAACCAACCAATCGACTGCAATCGACCAACCAACCAACAAATACATCAACCATCCAAAATCAACCATGCAATTGACCAATCAACAAAACACTACCAACCAACCCGCCAGCAACCAAACCCAACTACCAAAATCAATTAATATATCAAAGTCGACCAACTACCACATCAAGGAGCTAGATCAACCAGCCTTCCGACCACCGACGATCATTCAACAAAAACCCAAAACCAACCAACCAACCAACCAACCAACCAACCAACCAACCATCTTTGACTTATTTGTCGTGCAGGGCGAGCGGCGGTTCCACCTGGCAGGCGTGGTGGACGACCTCTTCCTGGCCACAGCCGTGTTCGACTACAAGTCGCCGGAGGAGCAGACGGGCCCCGCGGTGAGCATCACCATCGGCCAATAACAGACGCGGGCAAAGTAAGATTATATACACCAACCCACCGCCTGAGTCGGGAGATATAGTACTAGATTCAGGTGCCTCGCACATCTTCCTCGGAGTAAACAAAATTTAGACGACGGTCAGAGACAGACCCATGTGATGATATTACCTACTGAGCTACAGGGGTCGATCCTGAGCTACAGGGGTCGATCGATTGCCCAGCCCAGGGTAATCTTTATAGAACCTTCCCCCCGTCTTAGCGGCGGGATCTTTGGGGTGTCGGTACCGTATAAGCTGGCCTACCTGCTTCGTTTCAATATCTGCCGAGCCAGGGAGATATATGCTTTTAGGGGCGTGCACGCAAGCGTTTCTACAAAAGAACCGTTCGAGGTGAGATTCGAACCCGTGTCCTCAACGATGTCAAATATGAAAGGTAAAGTGTTACCTGCTGTGCTACGGGGGTAAAATATAAATCGATTTCCCAGCCCAGGGTAATCCTTGCAACAACACCTGGCTAAGTTGGAAGAAACGAACCGGGTTCGAACCAGTACACGAAGACTCGAAAATTAATCCTTTTAGAGCTGCAGTCCCGTTTAGGCGTTTTCGGGACGAAAAACGTAAGAGTGTGACTGGTTTGTCCCCAAAACGGAACTGCGGTCCTAAAAGGGTTTAGTGTGACAGAGGTTTCCTCTCGCTCTCCGGGCCATCAACATATATATATATATATATATATATATATATAATATGTATGTATTCACTACCCCCCCCACTCTATTTTATATAGGATGGGTTGTCGTCGGTTGGCAACGACACTGTAAAGCATGCCGCTCACTAGGTGAGCTAGACAACCAGGGTACCGTTTTTTGTTTGTTTTTTTGTTTTGTTTTGGCGGTCGCCCACAGCCGGTTGTCGAGTTAGATCATTTGTGCGAGGTAAAGAACCTTTACTCCGCACAATTGGGAATTATCGTACCGGTATCACGTAGTGTTCTAGGTAAGGCACCCAAGAGGCAGTTACATAGTACTCCCATTGCTGTCTCTGGAAATGACTACACCGGAAATTAAATCAACTCATTGAAGCTGTCGTCCACATGCGAGTCCGCCCCAAAAGCGGTTTTTAGTAGGATGCAGCTCACCCTCCATGCGACTCACCAGATACCTCACGGCGCTTCGCGCTTGGTGCAAGCAATGTCTGCCTGGTCGGTGAAAACACGACGTGCAATCTCCGTCCCGGCATTGTAGGGATTCGAGGGTCTATGGTCATACGACTACGGCCATGCATGATATCGAGTACATCTCTCCTATCGAGTACACCCCTCCCTTCCCCCCCCTTCCCCCCCCGCCATTGTCCTTCTCCCACATGGTTAGCGATAAGCCGCGCATTCGAGAGGGGTGAAAAACATATTTGGGCCAACTATGTTCCTGATGAGCGAGGCTTGTCAGCTAGAAGGGAGGAACTTGGATTTTCAATCGTTTTTGTTTTCTTTTTTTTTTGTCACCATATATATGTTGTGGTTGTACTCCTATACATACATAGCCCCCGAGACTGTTCATTTCATCGGGTTTGATCTTTCCGCTTTTTTTCTCTTTAAAAAAAAAACGACCCCAGGTTGATTTGATCCTTATTTCGTTTTGGTCGAAAGCCTCAGAAAGGTGAGGTGCACCCCTGTCCATATACATTCCTGGTATACCATAGCATGCTTCACACAGGTCCCGCGCTGACACCCCCCACCGCCACCGTCCACCTTCCACCAGGAACACCTCCAAACCCCTCCCTATACCTCGTCGCCCGTTCCTCAACCCCGGCAGGAGAGGCTGACGGGCGCCGACCTGGCAAAGTTTGCCGCAGCCGAAGCCGCGCTTAACATCGAGCACGGGTCGAGGATCAAGACGGAGCACGCTTTCAACGGCATCGGTATCCTTCACAAGGTTGCACAGCCCCCCCACCCGTCCGTTTCCACCCCTCACCTTCAGCCCCCTGTCCCCCCCCCTCCCCTCGCCTCGCAAGGAAGATAGGTTCCGTGAATAGGGGGGCGCCGTGCTACAGTAGAGCGAGCGAATAGAGGTACGCAGCGTTTTGTTTTGGCAATCCATTCATGACTGGCGGGGGGCCTCGTTAACCCAGTTATAGGATCCCAGCCCCGTTTTGGGGATAAACTACTAACCAATTAAGTGCTTTGTCCCCACATATATATGGGACTGCGTTGCTGAAAGAGTTGAACTGAGCTGTGTTTTCTTGGCCGTGCTGCCTCCGTCGGATACCCGCTCCATGAGATTGCTTATCGAGCAGCTGATCCCACGCTACAACAGAGATATAGACATACGAGTAGCACATTTTCGCCAAAAGCATTTCTGACGGACTGAGGCGCGGCTTCTTTCTACGAAGAGATCAACCACCGAAATGGTTGTTTCAAAATATCATTTCATGCTCTACACCGTTGTTCATCGGGTGCTCAAGTATGTACATCATACATGGGCAGCATCGAAACTTTCTCGGGGGTGACCTGATCTGAGGATCTCCATACTTTGGCTTAAATATCTGATTTGGACCAAAACCAGCCAAAATTAATCTCGATGAACAATCCCAACAGCCTATTGCTAGGTACTGTCACGAATTATAAGGTAAAAACACTTGTGTGACAGTAGTGTAATCATGACCTAATGATATTTGCAAAAATACTGGAATGTCTCCGTGTGTATGATGAGCCCTTATTGCAATGGTTTTCCGTGTCAGTGGTACTCCAACGATGCTTTGGTTAAGGAGCTCGACCAGCCAGAAATATTTCGTGCGTAACAAGTTCCACCTGTCAACGACTGTCGTATATGGCGTGCGTCGATTATACACCGTACCTTTGTTGTTGTTGTTGTTGTTGTTGTTGTTGTTGTTGTTGGTGGTGGTGGTGGTGGTGGTGTTGTTCTTGTTGTTGTTGTTGTTGGTTGTTGTTGTTGTTGTTGCTGTTGTTGCTGTTGTTGTTGGTGGTGGTGGTGGTGTTGTTGTTGTTTTTTTTGGTTGCCGCCAGTTTTTTTGGTGATATAGAGCACCACTATACTATAGTCGAGTGAGGAACCTCGAAAAAATAGTACGCCTCGTTGATAAACAACTCCTCGAACAAGAAGCCTCGGAAAATAAAAACAGGATACCTCCCTATCGTAGCGTGCGTCCTAGCCCAATACCTCACATGGCGCCTCGAGTTTGGTGCAAGTAGTTGTCTGCATGGTCGGGAAGAAACACCGACGTCCTCCGTCCAGGCATTAAAGGGATGAGAGGGACTCATGATCCTAGGACTAAGGCCGTGCATGATATCGAGTACACCCCCCACTCCACCGCCTCCTCCTCCTCCTCCTCCTCCTCCTCTTCCTCCTCCCTTTTCTCCACCTCTTTCTCGTTTTTTTCAAGCAAAATAATGAGGCCGTTTTCAGCGTTCAGGCAGAAAAAAACACACCCGTAATTGCGTTCTGTCTGCTCTTTGCTGTGTACTGGCTGTCGGCGGTGTATCTGTATCTGATGCCACTGAAGGCGAGACCTGTGCTTGTGCGTGATCGATCTCCCGCAAAGCGCATCAGGAGCCTAAAAGCATCTATCTGATCTGACACATCTAGGCCATGAAGGAGTTAAAAAATCAAGCATCTGTCCGAGGCGTGTCTGGAAAAAAAATGTTATTTCGACCCCTTTTTTCTTTATCGGGGCCCCTTCTCCTGGGCCTGCTACCCTTTCTTTCCGTCGCACAGGTGTTGTCTCCCTACGAGAGCGTGCTGAGCCTCGACTCGGGCGTGGCCCAGCTGGAAAAGGGGGTGAAGCCGACCCCTCCGGAAGGTACGGAAACGAACACATGAAAAACAAAATACAAAAGCGTACAAACAATACAACTTTCATACAACTGACACATACAGTACAAATCATACATACCAAACGACTCATACAAATCATGCAGACACAAATAATGAATCAATCCCCATAATTAGTACCTGGTTTCAACTTAAGCGTGGTGAGCCCCGACCCGGGTGCGGCCCAGCTGGAAAAGAGGGTCAAGCCCCTCCCCCCCTCCCCCGTGGTTGTTCTATTAATACTACGGCCATGCATGATATCGAGTACCCCCCCCCCCCCCCCCCTGGCCCCCTGCAAAGGTACGGAAGCTTTTAATAGCACGTTGCACAAGAAATGCGAACATTACAGCCCATAAAGTTCGTACGAGTCGCACATATCACACAAATCATATGATATCATGCATAGCTCCTACAAATCATAGCACATTATGCAGGTGACATATTACACTGACGGTGGCAATGGTCTTTCTAAAACATGTTTTTTTGTTACATTCCTGGTTGCTAGCGGGCAAACAAAGCGCATAGCGTACAAGCGTAAAGGCTAATTGGCTGCAAAGTTTACCGTCTGGCTGGCACAATAGACACGGGAAAATCGAGGATGCAACAGGTGGCATAGTTGTCGAAAAATAAGCACACGCTACAAGACCTATAATATCAGACGTTTCATGCAGTCGACGAGAGCGTACCTGAGCCCCGTTCGGGTGTGGCCCCAGCTGGACAAGGAGGTAAACCCCCGCCCCAAAGGCACGAAAGCGCATACAAATCGTGTAAATCATGCAAACTATATAATTTCATACGCATGGTACAAACAATACAAGCCATACGAATCGTGCAAACCATGCTGGTGCAACTCACACACTCATCCGACCGTACAGCCCACGAAAAGCTTCCTGAGCCCCGGCGGGGGTCTCCCCCAGCTGTCCGTACCATAGCGAGAACCACACCGGCACAAGACAAACGAAGCATTCACCCGGCAACTCAATCTGGAACAAACCAATACAACCACTAAATTCACACGACGCGTACGAATCATACCGACAAAAAACACCCCGCACATCATCAGCTACTATTTACGGGGGGGCAGTATTAAATGAGGCCTACGGTACACACAAAAAAAAAATCGCTATTTGTTTTTTTAAACAATATTTGGACCTATTTAATATGCCCCTCCGTCGTAGTTAGGGTTGTTCACGGGTCGCTTCAAGTCTCGCGGGTCGGGTCGGATCAGGGTGACCCGGCCCGACCCGTGCAGGCATGCTGCGCGGTAGAGGTGCACGTGCCGTTTGCTTAGCCTCTTCACCTGAGGAGTTCCGCACCCCCCCTCCCCCCAAAAACACGGACAGACTTTTGATAGAGTATTGTAGGGTTGGCTCGATGGATACTCTCTCATGGCCTACCTGTAGAGGTGCTGACGACAAAATATTGTGCGGCGCAATAAGGATGCTGAGCGCGTAGTAGCTCCTGAGTTGACGAGCTTGGTCTCTGTGACGAACGGAGATCAGCCAGAAGGCACTCTACCCCTGCCGCAGCACGTGTCCTATTTCCAAGACCTGCTGAACAGGGTCGGGGGTCACGACACTGTGATCTTTCAACCAAGCGTGCTGAGCCCCGATATGGGTATGGCCCAGCCGGACAACGGGCGCTTGGTGAAAGCAAGCAATGTCTGCCTGGTAGGTGAAAGTCCGACATGCTCCGTCCCGGCATTGTAGGGATGCGAGGGTCTACGGCCACACGACTACGGCCGTGCATGAGGTCGAGTACATCTCTCCTATCGAGTACCCGCCTACCACTCCCCCCTGAAGGCGTTGCAAGGTCGATGGTCATACAACTATGGCCATGCATGCATAACATGGGTGCACACCCCTTCCTGGAGGACAGGAAGCGCAATACACATCACCGAAATCATACAAACCATACGAATCATACAAATCATACAAATCATACAAATAATATTTTAATAAGCATGCAAATCTATGCAAACCATACATGTCAAACTATTGTTATTAATAATATCATACGTACAACCTAAGGAGCTTGCCGAGCACCGACTCGGGTATAGCCCGGCTGGACGAGGAGGGTGCAAGCAATGCCTGCCTGGTCGGTGAAAACCCGACGTGCTTCGTCCCGGCAATGTAGGGATGCGAGGGTTTATGGTCAAACGACTACGGACATGCCTGACAATAGTACACCCCCCCCCCCCGTCCCGAAGGAACGGAAGCCCATCCAATGTACAATTCATGGAAACGTTAAAGTTCCTATTGAACTAAGTGCAAAGACGTTTGGGCTGGTCGATGCTGTGCCCGGCTACTTGCCCCCGGTGGCTGTTCTTTTTCTCTCTAGCCTTCGAGACCTGCCTATATGTTCTCAGGCATTGCCCTGTGGCTACGTACGAGAAGCTGGTACGAGGAACGAACACCTGCTAGCTGAGTACTCCCCGCTCCGCTTGCGACACCCCCGTGATTCACGCCTTGAAGCTCTTCTATCAGACGATACACACCATACTATTACGGGGGACCACAATAAATAGGGCTAAATATTGTTGGTTAACAAAGGCAAACATTAAGGTTTTTGTCTGCAAGGTAGGTCCTATTTACTATGGTGGTCCCCCGCAATAATCCCATAGCTGGTACATCGTATATACAATACGAATAGAAAAAGCTAAACGCGTGCTGCCCGGCGACGTGTGCGTCGCCATACTGGGCAAAATCGTGTGAATCCACGCCTCCGCCCACCTAAGGTAAGGAAGTTCATGCCATGTACAGCCGGCTTTGCAACGACTGGTACCTGCCATTTCGAACCGAGGCCCCACCACGCACGGTGGTGCGGTGCCGCCGCGTTTTAGAACTGCTGTTACTATTGCTCCTGCTCCAGCTCCTGCTGCGGCTTCTGCTACTGCTACTGCTGCTACTACTACTGCTACTACTACTACTACTACTACTACTACTACTACTACTACTACTACTACTGCTGTGCATCGATAGCGTATTCGCGTCCTATTGTTTCTTGTACTTAACGTTTATCTTCTGTTTTCACCTGAACGTTTCCAGGGCTTCCTCCGCAGATGGAGCAAGGCTGGCTCAGCAGAGCCTTCAGCCCTCCCGCCGGCACCAGAGGCATGAAGGAAGACTTCGACGAAGGCCTTTGGGTGGGCGACGACCTACTCGCCTGGGTCACGGCAAACCTCGACAAGTTCTACTGGCAGAGCCACACTCTCACGCATCTCATTCGCGATAATCTCGGTGCCGAGGACTGTGCCATAGAGGACGGAGGTGAGGCAAGGCGGCGGGGGCGGCGGGGGTGTTGTTGGTGGTGGTCTCGTTTGGTAGAGGCGTGGGTGGGTTAACGGGGGTGGTGGTGCTAGGCCGAGTGTTTTCGCAACGAAAACCTACCGGGGTGTAGTCGTTTAAAGTCGAGTCAAGGCGCTGTGGGACGAAGCAGAACTTGGTGCCAATCGAAAGACGGAAAAAATCTTCCGTCTCCTGCCAACACCACCACCCCGCTTTGCCCCCTTTAGGCAACGCCCAAATGGCCGTCCTCATCGGCTTGTTTGAGAGCGACAACTACAACTGGCGCAGCATGACCAGCCCCGGCATCACCGGCCTCTTCAACGAGCACTGCCTGGGCTCCGGCGCCGCGAACCTCATGACGTGCTACCCGGGAGATAACACCTTCGATGGGGTGCTGACGACCGTCAGGCTTATGGCGGAGAACCCGTTCCACTCCGTGACCACAACGGTTGCAATCCACGGTGAGGGATCATCAGTGCTTGTTTACTGCTGGAGGGGCGCACTTATATGTTCCTGTTCCTGTTCCACCAGTACAGTTACGTTACGGTGTCGTTACTGTTTAGTCTCGTTTCGGTTTCATTACGGTTTCATCACCACCACCGTGGGCCCCAAGCAACGGTAAGATTCGGTAAGCGATCGATATTTAGGTAAAACGCATGCAATTTGTAAATTCGGTAAGAATTTGATATAGACGAGACGTATAGATGACGCGGCTTGCAAAGCTGAGTATCGACTATTTCACCGGTCGAACTCACAGCTGACGAATTCCACAAGCTCATAAAATGTCTTCGTTTTTTCGTCACAGCTTCGTTACCGTTACGTGTCACTTACATTAATCACGATACTTTAGACTTCAATCACGGTAGCACCGTAAAAACCAACGGCGAGCGATGAGCGATCGGTGTGTGGTCCGCGCGCAGGACAAATTTGCGATGACCACTTCATGAACTAGATCCTCACTGAAAATCGATTACCACCGCGTGTCCTAGACAAGTAGTCCCAGACATATTCTTGATCTCTTATGGTCTAGCTCACGTCGCCAGGTGGAAGCCGTGTAGTCCGCATTGTCTAGGACATCAGTTGGGTTTCACCCCTCAGCTTCAGGTTGGGTTGGATCTGTACTATTACGGGGGACCATAGTCAATGGGACCTATGGTGTACATAAAAACCTTTATATTTAACCATTTTTACTAACAATATTTGGTCCTATTAACTAGTCCCCCGTAATATTACGGCGGAACATAGTTAATAGGACCAAATGATGATGTTTGTAAAAATGGTAAAATATGTAATTTTTTACGTGTAGCATAGGTCCTATTTACTACTGGTATGGTCCCCACAAATATTGTTGGTAGTCAGAAGAAGGTGCTCAGTGGATAGCACCAAGTGTATCCGGCTGACGCACGATACAACGCCCATCAAAGTTATCGCTGATCCCTACCTGGTATGTATCCCCCTACTGCTGGACCCTGGTGCTGCCCAAATGCGGTTGGTTGATGACACCCAACAGTATCCGGTCAAAACACAAACAAAAGTGTATACATTGCTGTTCGATCGCTGTTGTATCGGGGTCCCAACGCCCCGTGCTGACAGTGGTCGCCCGGCCTTCAGAAACGACAAGTTGGTGTACAGACTCAATGTGATGTTTTTGTTCCCCCCGCTGGTCTAACTCTGTTTAGGATTTATTTAGAGTGGATCCCACTTTGAGAGTTGTGTGTTTTTAACCCAGTTTTCTCAGTGGACAGTGGTGGTGCCCATAAATAAATGGGAGCATAATTTTCTCAACATGCCATGTACCAGACAAGTTTTTTTAACTGCGGGTGCCCACTCACTTTCGTGTTGTTTGTACCTCAGGTATGGACGGAATTCAGATCATCCCACGCTGGTCCTCGAATATATACTTCAACTGCGCCTCTGTCGAGGTGAGTGGGCTCCTATCGAACACCCATATATATGACGATCCACACGGCGTACTACATCGTCTCACTGCAGACCGTCTGCTGATACGTGTATAGCGGAGAGGAGGTTGGGTGGATTCGATCTCCTTTGCGCTAATCCAACCATTCATTGCGGATTCGAACTTTCGCTAGTAGTCCTGTAGATAGATATGTATTTGCAGATTTTCACTTTGAGCGGTTCTATGAAGCGAGCATGCACCAAACTGTTCTTACAGTTTGAGACAGATGACGATTTACAGGTAGCACTATGAAGTAATATTAATACCAGTATAAAAATCACTCGACCATCTATCACGGGGGATCACAGTAAGCAGGACCCACCACAAGAGCCTTGATGCTCCAGTATTTCTACCATGCTGATTCGGTCCTGATTACTATGTTCCCCCGAAATACACTACTACTATTACTTCTTCTACTACGACTACTACTACTACTACTACTACTACTACTACTACTACTACTACTACTACTACAGTAGTGACTCCTACTACACCTTACCTTGTAACTTTGTGCTCAATTTCTGTGCAAGGCAACCGCATCTTCCACAAAAGAGTCCCGGTGACCACGCCTCTGACGGAGAGTGAAACGAAATGTGGGCGTGTCGGACAGCTCAGATTGTTCATTCTCTTTTTTGTTGAAACATATGTGCTTCGGTTCGGGGCAGACGTATTCCTAAAGTATCACACCTCAGATAGAGATCGCTGATAAGCGTCTTATGATCTATATGTACCCTTTTTCGAAACATGTATACTCCCGATAGTGGATGTTCTAGCTGGTGTTGTGAGGTGGGCCCCGAATCATCCGCACGCCCTATTACGGGGGGCCATAGTAAATAGGACCTACGGTACAAAGAAAAACCTACCTGGTATATATTTCCCTGTTTTTACTGTCGATATTTGGTCCTATTCGATATGGTCCCCCCGTAAAAGTAGCGCATAGTTCATGGGTTGGATCTGCCCTGTGAGGCAGATCCTGCACGACCTCTCAGAACGGCAGGTAGGTGAGGAGCCCGTAGATGATCCACGGATGATCTACAGATAGATCATGTATCTGTCCGAGCCATGCAATATCTACATACATCGCACCATGGTCCGAGGGGTAAATGCGTTCAAATATTTACATTCGTTGCGGGGTGCGATCTGTTTGACGACCCAACCGCGCAAGATCGTGCAGTGGGAATCGCCGGTCTGTCAGATGAGGTGTGGATGTTTTTGGCCAAGGTATCAGTTTTTGTCCCTTACCTTTGCCCCCCCGCCCCCCCCACCCGCCTCCCCCTACTTGGTGTGGCGCAGTGCCTGATCAATGAGAACGAGAAAGTTCGCCGTGAAATCTGCGGCTGCGCGGAGCTCAACCCCGCTCTAGACATGGTGAGTGTGCTGCCAGCAGTTCTACGAGTATTTATAGTAGCAATACTGCTATCGTGGGGCACTATGGTGTTAGTAGTATTATTATTAATAGTAGTAGTAGTAGTAGTAGTAGTAGTAGTATTAGTAGTAGTGGTAGTAGTAGTAGTAGTAGTAGTAGTAGTAGTAGTAGTAGCAGTAGTAGTATTAATAGTAGTAGTAGTAGTAGTAGTAGTAGTATTAATAGTAGTAGTATTTATAGTAGTAGTAGTAGTAGTAGTAGTAGTAGTAGTGGAAGTAGTGGTAGTCGCAGTCGCAGTAGCAGTAGCACTAGCGGTAGCTGTAGCGTTAGTAGTAGTAGCAGCAGTAGCAGTACGAAGCAGTAGCAGTAGCAGTAGTAGCGGTAGTAGTAGTAGTAGTAGTAGTAGTAGTAGTAGTAGTAGTAGTAGTAGTAGTGCTATTTATAGTGGTAGCAACGACTTTTGTGTGCCCCTATGAAAAACACGAGAGGGTCAGCATACTCACTGCTTGCTGTACCCCAATAGTTTGTCCACGTGTTTTGCACGCTCGGTTTATCACCTGTGTCTACGGTTGTTGTGTGTTTTTTATTTCGCGCCTTCTTTTTGGGCGTTTTTTTTAGCGTTACCGCAGTATTTTCGCGTTGTTCTGGAACGAACGAAAACAGAACAGAGCCGACGATGACACCCAGTAGCTCTCAGCACTTCACTGCGCTGCGACCCTACCAACGACTCGTTTTTTTTCATGTTTTTTGTGTGTCGCGCGTTTTTTCCGGTTGTGGTTCTCGCGCATATATAGAGTGTTTTCGCTCGTTGTTAGCGTTCGCTTTTTGTTTTTTTTTTAATTATACTTCACGCATTTTTGTTCGTTAAATCGTATTTTGTCGCGTTGGTCATACCAAGCTCGCGCGTGTTTCCGTTTGCCCGTTTTTGTTTTCAACACATTTTCTTCCGCACGGTTTGATGCTTGTTCAAAAATGTTTCGCTTGTGGAAACCCAGGGAGTGTGCTCGCTGTGCCCCGACGGCGACATCGACTCGTTCAACACCCTCACGGCCTCGGACCCTGACATGGGTCCCCTGGAGAAGCTGTTCCAGACGGAGGAAGCAACCACTACCCGTTACATCCTCAGCGGTCGCAGGTGGGGTACCATCATATCAGACGTCGGGGTTAGTACCGCGGATGACAGAAAGCTTGTGTTTGCTCTGTTTTCAAGTGTTTCACCTCCACCACGGGAGTACGGTCCCTATCAACCATGGTCGATATCATAGCAAGTGACGGTTACGGCAAAGATTGTGGCCACCGCTCGATTGGGGGGAGGGGCATAATTGTCGGCGTCCGAGGCGCAGCGCAAGTGCTGTAAGTCCATGCCTCTCGGGCTTACCGCGAATCAGATAGGCTAGATAGATAGACCCTAGCCTGCCGCTGTGAGACATTGTGCAGGGTCCGTATAGTACAGATTGACCACACGAAACTCGCCCAAATATCCTGCAGATCATACAGCTCCCACTGTGAGACGAAATGGGCTCCTGTATTATAATTTTATTGTATAGTGTGTCGCCTGCATAATGCCTGTTTAAACCCGTTGTAAGCGCGATAGAATTATCACACACCAGCTTGCAGAGATGAGTTTCGACGAATCCCTCGATCTCCCAAGTGTTGTGTGTTGCTTTTATAAAATCAATTATTTTTTTAGGTAGCTATTAATAGGACGTCGACCGATTCTGTGAATTAATGGTTTTGACCTGGTTTTTATGTGCAAACGCACACCTCTTGCTTGAACAATGTAGACCATGCATAAAATATCAGGGATACCAGGTATGTATTTTCTGGAAGGACTACAGTAGATCATGAAGTATTCATAGTAGCAGTGGATAATCTGTCGGAGATGCGTGCACTGCAGTAGCCTCTTGCTCCCTGTTCGACCGGCCAACCTGATCAGCGCGGAACGGCGTACAACCAGTTCAGTAACATACTAGAGTAGCCCACTCAATCAGACCCGATTCAGTAGCCTGCGGCTGTAGTAGCTTACTATTCATACCACGCACAGTAGTCTCCGGTGGCTTGGTAGGTGGTCCGCGTGCCTATCAAGATCAATTTCGTGGGTTCAAGTCTCACCGAGTGCACATGCTGGTCAGGACTTTTTCTTGCATGAAAAGTTGATAAGCGGAAAGCGCGAGAGCGTGAGTTAGTCACATTCGATTAAAATCGACGAGCAGAGGGAATGAATGCTGAACCCTATGCGCGACAAAAAACAAATGCACGTACCGGGGGGGAGAAGGGACGACACCTGTGACCACGGCTCGCCCAGAAGGTCGTTGAGGGTAAATCCTCCTACGAGTTAGGCTGAAAAGTAAAAGTGATGATTAAAAGAGAAAAGTAGCAAGATCAGAAACAAACAATACCCTTGTTGAACTTGCTTGCTGCTGCTGCTGTGCTATGATGTTTCTACAGGGACAAGTACATGTTCCATCAGGCCAACTTGATCAGCGCGGAATGGCCCGCCTCCGGGCCGATGTTGGTGGACCCCTACCCGGAAGACAGTCCGTCGCTGATGCAGTACTGGCACCGCCGAATCATGTCCAGCCTCACCAAGTACATCAACACTGCCGCGTACCCGGTCACGGTAAGGCGCTACGATTGATGCGGGGGACCATAGCTAATAGGACCTATGGTATGCATAACAACCTATATATTAAACCATTTTTACTCACAGTATTTGGTCCTATTAACTATGCCCCCCCGTAATAATGGGGAGAGACAGATCAGATATATATATATTATGCCAGCATTCCATGATCGAGATATTTCGATGTACTGTGTGTGTGTGCTTAGATGCAGTTACAGTAGTGGATCGCTGATACAAACGTACCTGCAGAACCTCGTTTGTTTGTGTTGGTACTACAGCGGTACCGATAATGAAGTACTGGCACCGCCGGATCATCATGTCCAGCTTTATCGATAAGTACGTCAACACAGCCGTATACCCGGTCACGGAAACGCGCTATTCATTGGACAACAGAGATCAGAGAGAGCCCCAGCTCATGTTCTAAACCTGGTATCACGGGAGACCATAGTAAATAGGACCAAATATTATTAAATAGTAAAAATAGGGCAATATATCGGTTTTTGTGTGTGCTGTAGGTCCTATTTACTACGGTCTCCCGCAAGAAGAGCTGTTTCGATGCACGGTAGATATATTCCTGATATATATATGCGTACGTATAGCGCCCTGTCTGCATTATGAAACTAGATCGTAGCCCGTCGCTGACAAGAGTATACTGGCACGCCGCCGGGTCCTGTCCACGATCGCTGTGCACATCAAGACAGCCGCGTACCCGGTCGCGGTAAGGCGCTACTTATTGGATGCCGCAACCCAGATACACGCCTTTTTTCCCTGATGATCTACGAGATTGTTCGAGGTAAATACAGCGTGTACATCGCTGATATATACGCGTCCCTACAGAAACCGATTTGTATACTAAAACTAGCTACGAAGCCCGCCGCTGAGTATACGAACACCGCCGCATACCCGATCACGGTATGATACCATCCGCGACATGCGATACATGAAATATATAATAACCTCCCGATCTGTAGTAGATGCTCCTGGGTATGTATGACGATGCCTTGATATGCGGTACGTGATCTGCAGAATCTACTGTAGATCAGGTTTTCCAGCACACCTGCTTATTTATCCGATCACGGTAAGGCGCCATTATTCCTATGGAGCGCCACAAGGGCCTACGAACATTCAGGGTGGGCTAATGTTTTTGAATCGTGCTGCAGTGCAATTAGAGGCTACTCGATAAGGGAAACATTTGCGATCACAGTAGTGCATCGGCAGTGAGTTCGACCGGGTGAACAATCGAAACTCTTCTTCAAGTACTGGTAACGCAACATCATCATGATCTAAACCGAGGTAGATAGATCCCTGATATAGATGATCTGATAGAAGATGATATTTTAATGATCTAGATATTTCGAGGTGGAGAGATCTCCCAAGATAGACGATCCGCACGAGCCAAGAACATGATTTATTCACAAAACACAGCCGCATACCCGCTCACGGTAACCCGTCATTGCTACGGAGTGCTCTAATAAGCACCATCAGCAACTACTCTAGCCGAGGTGGGCTGTCGGCATTTCGTTTTTGTCCTCACTTGTTTCACCTCTCTTGCTTGTGTTGTTGTGTTCTCGTTCCGGGTACGCTGACACTTCACTTGATTGACACTTGAATTTGCGATTTAGTTTTATACAACTCCAAGAAAAAAAGTTGACAGTCCTGTGGGGCTGTACAGCAGCCTTCGAATGAGCTGTCGCTCATGCTGGAAGTCCTCGGCATCGCCGCGGTAGCCAGCATCTAGCGAAATCACAATAGAGCCAGCGTATATCGCTTTTTGCGCCCATCCGAAGGCACGAGATGGAGCATGACCGTTCTGACGAGCTCCTCTCACAGGGCTGGCCAAGGGGTTTCGCAGGATCATTTTGGTTATCTGATACACCACATGGTTCTGGAGATACGGCTTGGTTCTCATTTTAGGCTTCGTTCCCATTTTTCCGATTTGTCTGTTCTCTGTTTACATATATTGCGCTTTTTTCATTTTTTCAAAATATCACGTATTCACTTGAAAAGCAAAACACGACAAAAAAACACGTGCCCCACCCTCCCTTCCCCGGACACGCCGCTCGCTCACAGACTCTGAAGTTCGACGACCTCTGCTACAACTTCTACGAGCACGAGTACCTGGACCAGTCCGAGCCCGTCCTCACAATCTCCAAGAACGAGGCAGGACTCATCACAGGCTTGACCATGACCAACACGCTCCTCAACGGCACCCTCATCCCCTTCACGGTCCCGACTGTGGATGCTCAACAGGTAAGAAGGCGTCGGCTCATCCCACGGTAGGTAGGGGTTGCAACTTTGCGCGAGCTCCATACTTTCTGAACCGGGCCCTGAGCTGTCGCCGTTGCACTACTCGGGACGCGTGCTAAGAGTCATTCCTATCAGAGAGTTTTTCCCCCTCTTCTTATGTTTGGCATTTTTTCGCGCAATTTTTCATGCTTCCATATTTTCCTGATATTTTTTTAGAAGTATGTGTGTGAAATTTAAAGAACTCGATTGTTTTGCTTGTTGTAGAGAATTTTACGAGTAGTGACAGAACGCCTCCGTATATTGACACATACCTGCAATTAACCATTTATTTCCAAACTTTGGAAAGTATGGAAACAACGCTCTCCTAAGTAAGATATGGAGGAGGTGCGTACCAATAGCATCGTTTTGGGTCAAATAATGTTGTCTGAGCTGCGGAAGTCCTGGACCAAGAAAGAAACAACCTGGCATCTCATTTGTGTGGCGCCTATTTTCCGTTCTGCGCCTACTGCAATACTGCACGGCATAGGAATATGCATCGGGTTTAGCAACTGTTTTCCCTCAAACAAGAATTGGGCGAGGGGTGGGGCTCCTCAAGGTTACGTGAGCACCTTCACCACAACAAAAAAAAAACTATTTATATTCATACCCCCGCAAGGCAAGCACGCCTCACTCGTACATAAACCCGAATTGTACTTCGATTCTAATCGTTTTTTCCCCACAACAGGAGTGCGGTCCGAAATAGGTCGTAACCCTTGTAAGGCTGCAGTCCCGTTTCGGGGACGAACCGCTCAAATTATAGGTGTTACGGGGGACCATAGTTAATAGGACCTACGGCATAGATGGAAATATATACCTCGAACCATTTTTATGAACAATATTTAGTCATATTAACCCGTTTTGAACTGCAGTCCCGTTTCGGGGACAAACCACTTGGAATTTATTTGAGTGGTTTGTCCCCAAATCGGGACTGCAGTACTAAAGGGGTTAACTATGCCCCCCCGTAATAGTTTGTCCCCAGAACGGGACTGCAGTTCCGGAAAGGACTTCTGAGCGAGCCACTACCGGTTCGTGTAATAATCAGGACAGTAGTCCTAATTATTTAGCGAGCCACCATTGTTTCGTGCTTTAGCTTCTACGATTTCGTTGTGTTGGTGTTGTGACGTTGTTTGTTCGTAGGGTCGAGCGAACACCCTTTTTTTTTTAAAGTCATCGACGGGTGAGGGTATTGCACTCCTCGTGCGAGGACCTTTAAGACTGCAATGCCCTACTGTAAGGGGGTTTGGTTGCCTCCTGAGCTACGAGAGTAAAACACCGATCGATTGCTCAGCCCAAGGGTAAACTCGTTACGACGCTACCCCTCGAAGGTGACATTGCCGTCTTGTGGGCCCTAGGGGGGGGGGGTGTACTCGATAGGAGAGATGTACTCGATCTCATGCATGGCCGTAGTCGTATGACCATAGACCCTCGCGGAGCATGTCGGGTTTTCACCGACCAGGCAGACATTGCTTGCACCAAGCGCGAAGCGCCGTGAGGTGTCCGGTGAGTCGCATGAAGCATCCTACTAAGAACCGCTTGTAAGGCGGACTTGCATATGGACGACAGCTTCAATGAGTTGATTTAATTTCCGATGTAGGCATTTCCAGAGACAGCAATGGGAGTACTATGTAACTGCCTCTTGGGTGCCTTACCTTGAACACTACGTGATACGATCATTCACACTTTTACGGAGTAAGGGTTGTTTACCTCGCACAAGTGATCTAACTCGACAACCAGCTGTGGGTAACCGCCCAAAAAACAAAAACAAAAAAACGGTACCCTGGTTATCTAGCTCACGTAGTGAGCGGCATGGGCCCTAGGGGGGGGGAGATGTGCGGTAGGCGACGCCGCTTCATATCCAGTTCTGTTTTGGTAGGATCGAATTCTTACGGAAGACAAGGCTCTATCCTAAACAAGAGCGGCCCCTGTATAGTGCCGGTATGATGTGCACCAGCTAACAACACCGACACTATCGCAGCGGCAACCGACACTATTTTACGGAGAACCATAGTAAATACGACCAAAGACTGTTAGTAAAAATAGGTGAAGATCTAGTTTTTTGTGTGTACCGTAGGTCCTATTTACTATGGTCCCCCCGTAACAGTTACTCCACACGCTACCACGCTAGGGGGTCCCATCTGTGCCAGATAACTCCGCAGGCACTACAGCGGGTAAATCGCCACCCCCCAATCGGGACTACGGAGGGACCGCTGCTACTGTAGCTCAAGCTTCAGTACACATCTACGAGTATACGTATCCCATTGGACACATTTTGTTGGCCGTTTCATGTCTGGTTCCAGAAATCGTGAGCGAAAAACCCACCTAAACGATGAGGCGTTCCACGATAGAGGTTCACCCTAAATTGTTCGAGGTTCCTACTGTATGCCCCTCCAATGTATAATAATACGGAGTTAAATAAGGAAGAACGTATGAATACGGCTGGTGTTGGGATATGTGGGCCCCGAGCCTTCAATATTTGCAGATATCTCCCGTTTAGTGGTGCACAATTCATGCGTTTCTCGCTACGTGTAAGGGATCTCCCGTCCCTTTTGCCGTCCCGACTGGGGATGCTCAACAAATACGGAAGCCTTGCTTCTAGGGCGTTGGGGCGGGGGTGAGGGTGGGTAGTTGCACACGACAACACGTCCTGATCTCTTGTTTTTGGGCCAGGCTCGAATTCTAATTGTATGGCAAGGTCGTGCTGTACGTCGTCAATATTCAGAACGAGAGTGGCCACGTTCTTATTTTATGCTTATATATTTAATCTGGAAACGCGAGCTAAAACCCTCAGAGCTCCCGACGATATTGGCGAATGTGAACGGCGTACGGCTGGATTTCCACGGAGAGTTTCCCTTCAGCAAGTCCGACAGATATATCATCTACAGAGAGATCATCTAGTACGGGGGACCACAGTAAACAGGACCTACGGTACACACAAAAGCCTCTATAGTTTACTATTTTTACTAACAATATTTGGTTCTACTTACTACGGTCCCCTGTAATAGATCATGTGGATCCTAACCTACCTGCCTAGATCCTAACCTGTCACTGTATCTTACAGATCCAACCCAGGAAACGTATCCTAGATCACGATCTGCGGTAAATTTCGTAGACCCCACGCAGATTATATGCTGCCGTTGAGATACGTTGCTTAATGTCTGCATACAGTGGTACAGATTATTATACGGCCCCCATTCGGCAAGAAGGAATTACACTAATAAGTACCTGATACATGAGAAGAACACACCTGCTCTCGAAAAAAGTGTTTCATAGCGTGCAAATCAGTCGATATGCTCAATGAAGCACGTAAGGTCCCCGCTCTACGGCCCACCTTAACTTTCCCTCTCCACGGTTGCTCGTAACCGTTGCTGTGCAGGTGTTGGCCGCGCTTGATCCCACGGCGATCTACAGCACCGAAGTGTACGGCGCGGATACGACCTACTACTTCAGCGCGGGGCCCCAAAGGGTGCCCCCCACCAAGCCTTCTCCCGGGTAAAGCTGTTACTGTAGATGTAACGGCAAATAAATGTAACTGTAATAACTGCGGTAGCCCGTAACTGTCCATACTCCAGCGTTTGTGACTGTAACTGCCGCTGCCACTTGTCAGTCACGGTCACTACTGCCACTATATCTGCAACTGTACCCGAAACTGAAACTGTATTTACTTGTCATTACAGCTATAATATCTGTATCTAAAAGGGATTCGCGAGTTTGGGACTAGCTTGGTTGGGTCTCTGGTGGCCTGCTTCCAACGTTTTACCTGGTATCAGTCAATCACTGCCCGCGAAAAATAAGGATCGTCCTAAAGTCTGTGGGAACAAGGGACAAAACTGACGTATTTGACCTACTTGTTACTGTGATGGATTGCTGTGTGGATGGGGTTAGACCCATGGGCCTCCGGATATATCTTTTGACGAATCAACTGCTAACGTTTTTGCGCCTACATTGTGCAAGGGGTGGGGGATCCCAGCCACCCTTATATAACCATCGTGTTGAAGCTGAATCAACTATTGGGATGCTACCATAGTAGTACTACACCTGACAAGAAACCGGATCATCCAAAGCAAGAAGGGCAGCCTTGGCAGTTGGAGGACAACGATAAAAAGCTTGAGTCGTTGTACTGAAGCTAGTGTGGAACGTTCCCATTCTCCAACGGGAAAAACTCCATCCTGTTTTTTGGCGGATGTGCTGTTCTGTATTCCCTGCTACATCCGTTTGTTCCACACCCTCTTCCCCCGTGTGGGGGTGCCCACCGCAGTTCTACCCCTCTACTTCTAACAATCTTTCGTTCTTCCTCCTCTTTGCCTATTTCGTCCTTACCCATTCGGTTCTCGAAACCCTGACCCCCCTCAACATTCCCTCCCCTTGCCCGAACCGATGGGTTCAATCAGTTTTTAGGACGACGATGTTTTTTCGTTTTTGTTTTTGTAAGCTTTCTTTTTTGGCTGGAACACGAGGGCCGCCACCACTTCGACTACCCCCCCCCCCCCCCCCCCGCCCCCCTTCCCCCCGCTCCGCTCCGCTTGACCTTAATCAGACAACCCCCGCGGGGACCTCTCCCCTCGCTCCATTTTCATTCGATTATTACGGCAACGATTTCTGCTTTCCTTTGTTGCTTTCGTTGTGCGTGGTTTCGATCGTTGGCACACGCGGGTCGAATACCCCGCCGCCGCCCTCCCTCCCCCACCCCCCCCCCCGCTCGATCTCGGGCAACCAATCCATCCCCCAATTAACCCAACACCCCGAATTAACCCAACGCTCTCATCTATGTGCAAGAACGCCCGCCTCACAAAAGCGTTCGTAGTACGGTAGGATGGAACTCATCGTTTGTGCGACTCGCCGAGAGACTCATGGCGTTTCGCGCGCTTGGTGCAAGCAATGCCTACCTGGTCTATGAACACCCGACGGGCTCTGTCCGGGCACTGTAGGGGTTCGAGAGCATTGCGGTCATATATACGACTACGGCCATGCATGACATGAGTGCACCCCATGCCCCTCCCTCCCCTGCCACCATACAGTTCAGGAAGGTACATATCTGCTCTGAAGCATCAAAATAGTTGGAGTGGAGAATGATTATCTGCTACGGCCATGCACGACGTGAGTATCCCCCCCCCCCCCCCGCGTCCTGCCTCCTAACCTCCTTTCCCCTCGTTGTTGTTGCCTTTGTCGTTGTTGTTGTTGTTGTTCTCACATTGACGCATACAGAGACTTGGCTCCTATTGCCGCGAGCATCCCGGCACCGCCGGAGTGAGTCCTCGAGACCGCCACGAGGATAGCGGGCCCAGCTTTTGTTTTTTTCCATGTTCTCCTCTCTGTTTTCTTCCTGCTATATCTGAAGACCGCTGTGCGCAGAACGTAAACGCGCATATCAGAGGTCGGATCGGGCCACGCGACGGAGCAAGTGCCCCCACCAACATACAGGCTCTGCACGTATCGATTTTGCGTGTGTGTTTCGACGAGAAAGGGAGACTATATCATAGCTCTTCTTCAGGGAAAAAAAAAAGAAAAAAAAGACTCGACGCCAGTTAAATCATACCAGGTATGTTTGTTAAACTTCTTTCTTTGGTGAAAGACGTTCGGCTCGAAGAAGCAAGCGGAGGACATTCGTATGACAACGTAGCTCGGCATCCGTTGTGTTGTGTTGTGATGGGAAACGTCTCTCCGTGCGATTAAAACTCATCTTCAGTAAAGAAGGTTATTGGTACCGTACAATTTGTGGTTGCTGGGATTGGGAAAAGAAATGCATCGGAGAAAGCTTGATATCGTCTCTTCATTTTTCGTAGTGAAAAGCGGAGGGGGGGCGGTGAGTGGGTGGGTACCCCCATTTCTTCCTTTGGCACGCGGCGCGTTTTCCCTTTCGAAGACAGCGGGGAGGAGGGGTGCACTCGTGTTATGCAGGTATGGCCGTAGTCGTATGACCATGGACCCTCGCACCCGTACGATGCTGGGACGGAACACGTCGGGTTTCCACGGACCAGGCAGGCATTCCTCGGGGAGGGGGGGGGAGAAGAAGTGTGTGTGTTCATGCCATGCACCATGCATGCGGCGCAGGCGTACGATCGTAGACCCTCGAATCCCTACAATGCCGGGACGGAGCACGTCGGAAAGACATCGCTTGCGCCAAGCGCGAGGGACCTTGAGGCGCCGAGCGGGTCGCATGAAGGGAAGGCCGCGTAAGGATGGCAGGTACGAATGAATTGGTTTGTTTTCGGGGGCAAAGCAAGACGTTCGTTCAGTTCCCACCTCGCTTGCACACGAGAGCCGGGGCGTTTTCGGGCCCCCGCCTTTCTAATGGGCCTTTCTAATGGGCAGGGCTTCCTCTTCAACTGAGTACCCGAAATTATTAGCAAAGCTCTCTTTTTTTGTTTTACAGATTGTTCCGGAGTTGACCTACAGTAGTAGCCGAATTTTCGATTTTTTGTTTTTCGGATATTCCTAGGGCTCCAGCACCTTTGTGTTACCACGGACTCCTTCGTCAGAGAGTTAATGTGAGAACAACAACAACAAAAAACAAGTAGCCATGCCTCGTCGGGGGGGGGGGCGCTCGCGTGCACGGCAATTGCCCGCCCGAAGCCGAAATCTAGGTACGCCACCCCTTCTATGGTGGGCGTCGGTGCCGGGAAGGTGGTGCACCGCATGGCGTGATAGTAGGTGGTGCAGTCTTCGGATAGTCTCCAGCAGTTTGTTTAATTTCTACCCGGTACACTACGCTGTCCATTTATTGCATCTTGCTCTTCGTTTTTGTTTGTGTTCGGTAAAATAGGTCATCCGGCCTTGGTAGCGCGGCAGCAGCAGCAGCAGCAGCAGCAGCAGCAACAGCAGCAGGAGTTTGTTTTTTAAGGACAAAATAGTGCCTTAAAAAGCTCTGCGTATTTTGAAAACACCTAATTTGTTTGTGGCACGGGAAATAGTAGGTCTCGGGGCAATCCACATACGCGTAAGCTCAGGATCACTTAGTATTGAATCATGTAGTTTGTACGAAGCTACACGGCAGTGGGCGCCAGAACATACATACCTACATACATGTAGAACAGTACTTTATAATTGTTTTGTTTAGTGCCACACCAGTGCGCGTCGAGTCACATACACACACACATGCAGTTTGGGGACTGTGTCCACAGGAGCATGTGGTGCGTGGCGGCGAAGCAGTGTGCGTTTGGATATACAAGGAACTTGGTGAAACTACTGTACTTGGCGGGACGCGTAGTTTGTAGTCGTAGCAGAGCGTTCGAAGTATATGCATGTCATTAAGTAGCTTGTGGTGACGACGGTACTTGTTGGGGCACCGTGTAGTGTCCGTTCGTCGTGCGTAGCGGAGTGCGCCGGGGCACGTAGTTTTTCGCAGTCGTACCAGTTATGCATGTCATGGGGTCTGTGGTGGTGGCGGTTTGTTGTCGGGTCGGATCGTGCAGTGTTTGCAGTGATATCCGTGCTTGTGGGGGGCAAATGTATGGTTTGTTCGTATGTTGGCACAGACGATGCCCGTCGGAAGGATGAAAGGAGCACGCACAACATGCCGTGAGCACGTACTGTAGCTCTTCAGGGCGGTACGGTAGTCAGTGCTCGTGACGGAAGGCCATGTAGTGTGTTGGGCCTTTTGTCGGAATCATTTGGAGGACGTTTGGTTTGCTGTTGAGACACGAGGTTGGTCGTGCTGTCGGCGCGTGCGCGCGTGTTGGGAAATCTGTGTAGTGTACCTCGATTGCCCTTTGGAGTTGGGTCTTTTCGCCGGGAAAATGCAGCCTGCCGCCTGCAGTCAGTCGTAACGATGCATGTTGTGTGACATACGTCTTCGTCATGTGGCATACAACTTCGTCGCGTGACATACATCTTTCTCGTGTGGCATACGTTTTCGTCGTGTGACATACATCTCTTACAGTTCGCAATTGTGCGGTATCACTACTATTGTCGGTACATGTTTATCTCGGAAGGCGGTGACTTGCTCAGCCTCCAGAAGGTCACCTTGTCCATTTTTTGTCCTGCCTACGTGTGTTGTATTTGTTGTTATTAATAGCTTTCGCGGTGGTTTTGGCTTGTCCCTTGTTGTTCCTCGTTTTCGATGTTCTGATGTTCGTTCGCGTTTCGGAATAGTTGGACCCATGTAGCATTCCCGGTTGATAAAAAGTCGCATTCTGGGCGAGAGGATGAATAACGCACCCACTTCGTAGCCCTGGGGAAAACACGCCTTCCTGACACTATGCGAGGATCAAGCGCCTACGCTTCCCTGTTTATCCGTGGCATTTTGCACGAGGGGGTGAATGGTAAATCTGATCCGCGGAGGAATGATGTCCTCCTACGTGTATGCCAGGAGAAGGCGTATAGGGTTTCCGGGCATGGCGTGGCATTTTAGGTGGGGGGGGGGCATGGCAGACCTAACCCGGGGGGGGGTATGCTTTCTGGATCATTGTATGCGAGGAACAAGCGTATAGGGTTTCCGGTCAAGGCATGGCGTTTTGAGTGAGGGGAGTAATCGTGGCGCACAACCCAGGGGAATATATATATACACCATAGCTTCATTCATCGTATGCGAGGAGGACAAGTGCACACCCTCCGTGTTGTATGGGCCACATGACGTGTGCCCCGTCTTGCATACAGCTTATCCTTCTTCTGCCTTAAGCTTCGACCACTAGGAGGGCACAGGGAACATCGATTGACTTGCTCGGCGTCCGCTCGTCTAATCGTTGTAGGGCAGTTTCGCTGCGGTCACAGGAAAACAATATTCTATACTTCGTGTACCCTTAGAAACAGATACGAAGATTCGATGCTTCGCAGTCCATGTATGTGATGATGTTGGTGGTGTTTAGGTGTATATGGCTTTTCCTTCTCCATATCACGCGGGGGGAGGGGGGAGCGCCGCGAAGGGAGGGGGGAGGGGAGTGTACTCGACAGGGAATATGTACTCGATATCATGCATGGCCGTTGCCGTATGACCATAGACCCTCGCATGCCTACAGTGCCGGGACGGAGATTGCATGTCGTGTTTGGACTGACCAGGCAGGCACTGCTTGCACCAAGCGCGAAGCGCCGTGAGGTGTCTGGCGAGTCGCACGAAGGGCGAGCTGCATCCTACTCAGAATCGCTTGTGGGGCGGACTTGCGTATTTTGGATGACAGCTTCAATAAGTTGATTTAATTTCCGGTGTAGGCGGGGATGGGCACTCAGGTTTTTTGCGTGCCTTGACTCATTCAACCTTTCACCACTCATTCCTTCGAGACGGAGCAGCACCCTCCCTACTCCTTATCGCTGAGACACTGCTGTCTCCATGCATTGCTCAGATACGTTTTGCTGATCTCACGCGCGTTCAACGATAGAAGCAGCACAGTTCAGCTAAATTTGCTTCTGGATGACGGGGCTTCTTAACCCAAAATCATTCGGAAGGCCAATTCTTGTTTCGAAAAATGACGTGTTAGTATACTTTGACCGTGGGATTATTCGTCGGAAGGCAATTCGATTTTTGATGAGGTCCGGTTTCGGGTGAGATATGGAGCTACTCAAGTGAGGATCCCCAGAAACAATTCAGGGTGAACCTCTACCGTAGAACGCCTCCCTGTTCTCTTCCTGTTGACGTTGGCTTCCACCGAACTTGGAGGCCAGTGTAGGTGCCTTTCGTTCCCCTTTTTTTCGACGCCCACGGGGTGATTGATCGCCGCAATTTGAGGTATACCTGCTGGTTGCACTCTAATTGATGGTCCTGCTGGTGTCCACGGTGTTTTTGAGTGCTTCCCCTCCTACCATGCACGCCGGGGGGCCGGAGTTCCCACGGAAACACTCGAAGTGTCTGGTTCCATACTCACTTGCTGGTGGTGTGCAAGTGTGTGTATGTGCGTTTTGAGAAGGTGAAATTGGGTAAGTAGGCTATGCACCCCCCTTTCTGCTGCCTCGTTAACCCTTTTAGGACCCCAGTTCCGTTTTGGGGACAACTCACTTGGAATTAGACTGGTTTGTCCCCAAATCGGGACCGCGGTACTAAAGGGGTTAACGCCGAACTCGGACGTGGAAGCAGAAAGCTTACCGCAAGTAACCGCTCCGAGACAGCAAACGAACAGGGCTCTCAGCGGGCTGAACACCGAAGACCCCAAAACGAGACCCCCCCCCTCTCCCGTGGCAGCAGCACCACCAGTCTGTTCGCGGCTCGTTAGCACCATGCGAGATACCCTAGGTATCAAATAATCGTTTTTATATATATATATATATATAAGAAGACGGAGGAGTGCTCTCAGGGGTCACACAGCCGTCACGGAACTGTAGGTGACTGTCATATCGAAAGGTCCAAATCTATACCTAACGTATTCCACAATTTTATAAAAACAACACCCTCCTGGAATCCTTCCACGACAGTAGTGCCGACGGCAGTGACAAAACAACCCATATGATAATAGACCCAATTTCAAGACGAAAAACCACAGAAAAGGCAAACGCAAAACCCATCTCCACACGTGAAAATCTCTCCGATATTCCCACTTACCACTGCTGCTCCAAGCAAGGGAATATATCACAAACAGCCGCGCCTTCATGTGTTAAACTAAGTCGGAACAGATAACGCAACAGAGATCGTACGAACGTCCCCCCGGAAAACAAAATCTCTCGTCGTCGTCCACTACCAACAAAGCGGGATGACGCAATTTCTTCCCCGCAACGTATTATAGAACTTTCCCGACGCCCAAAAGTAGCCTCAAGCCTCCTCCCAGCTACGGAACTTATCTGACCACCCATAAACCACCATACCATCACCATCCCCAGCAGTTCAAATTGGTTTGACTGGAAACGCGTTATATATTTCGCACACTTTGCCTTTACCACGGACCTACCTTGGGCTCTTCAGTTGTTAAATTTGTATGTCCACCACACTCCTCGTGCACGAGTCAATCTATTGGGGGGCGTGGGATTAAGGAGCACGTGCTTCCGGGGTGTGTTATGTGGGGTTTCTCAAGTAGGAGAGTGCGTGCGTCGGCCAAATTTAAGTGGTCTGGACTCCTCTTTCTTAGCCCACTTTTGTTATGGCTCGTACCGATCTGAGCCAAGTATTCTTAACATAGTGCTTCTCAACTGCGGGTGCCCACTGTACTACTTCAGCAAGATTTGGTGTAGCGCTCACCGCTAAGCGCGTTTTTTCAAGCCGACTTTCTTAGCGTCCCCCCAAAAGTGAGCCTTGATATGTTTTTAACGAGGCGTGCGAGCGCGATTCCAAGGAAAAAAAGCCTCGTCCTAGTTGATCGTACGAGCGCATCGTGTGGTGGCTTGGTTTTTTTAGTTTCTCTGTGAGAATGTGTGTGATTCAATGTTGGTTTGGCCTCGTTTGTCCGTCGCGCTCGACGCACACGGCGCCAATGCTACTACCGGCTGGCTCTGTGCACGCACACGTACTACTGTAAGTTGAGCTCGGTTAGGTGTGAAGATGTGGCCGAGGTAAGGGTAAGGGTGAGGGACGTAGGTGTATCTGGCAGCTGAGCACCAGTGCTTCGCTACTTCCGATATAAATATTTTTTGTTGATGACTACCTGGTAGAGCTGAGGAGGTGCTCTGGTAGAGAGGTGAGAGGTAGGGGGGTGGGACTCGGCACTCAGATATACTCGTCCCACCCCACGCCACAAGCTCTCTTAATTCCATCTTGTCTAATGTACTCCTAAATAACTTTCCTATGGCTACCGAACGTTCTTCTGCTAATATCATAACTTCTCACTTTATGGTCCTATCTGCGTTAAGGGACATTACTCTAGCCTAACCGGCTATCCGCCCTAGAGGACATTCCCTAAAGAACGTTACTCGCAACTGAAGGAATATCCGCCGGGCTAGTCCGTTATTCGGACTATTCTCGTATTCCTCAGGCTACGGAACTGCAGACTATATTCCCTACATCTATAGCCCATGGGCACTCCACTCATATCACATTAGCCCACTCTGAATAATCGTATATGCAGACCACAACAGACCACAAGATGGTCGAAGGATGTTGACAAAGTTCATCCCAAGAGACCAGGAACAGGTGGTCGAAGATGCGGCTATTCGAAGCAAACGAAATGAGGCTATAGATCCCCCCACACCTCGTCATAAGACCCGACCACTACGAAGGGTTGTTTACTGAGAAGAACCACTGAAAGGTAGACCAAACGAGAGGAAGAAAGAACCCGAAGCGGAGGCGAGAGAAGAAAACAGACGAAGCGAAAACCGAACGAAGACGGAAGAAAACAGGAGACAGAACAGAACCCGAAGCGAAGGCCGACGAAGAAAACTAGAACCGAAGTGAACGCAAAAGAAGGGCGCACAAACGTATCTCTGGAGCCATTGGCTGGGACACGAAAAGGTACGGACGGGGGTTGGCCGCCGAGGCTAACTAGGAAACTCTTTGAAGGAGGTGGTAATCGCACTCAAAGACATATATATATCCGGTAGGAGTCATGCCTTGTCTTGTGGCGAAGGTCCTAGCATGTGACATCACTCGAGACTAGCGGGGCACTGCTAGAGTACTACGAGGGCTGCGTACACTATTATATTGCGGGGGACCATAGTTAATAGGACCAAATATTGTTGGTAAAAAAAGGTAAATATATAGGTTTTTGTGTTTGCCGTAGGTCCTATTTACTATGGCCCACCGCAATAGGGGCTACTATAACTGGGAGACTTGTCCGTGGTGGGGGCAATACCAGCAAAACGCAGCAAGGTAGATAGCTCAACAAAAACAAGCTCAAGAAGACCCGCAAGAAGATTGGCCTAATGCGTGCAGTTAAAGGTGGTAGATAGCGCAGGGTTAAAACACTAGCGTGTGCAACTCGGTCAACAGAGGCGACATCAAAGATGGTGTCGTTTGCCACAGAGCAGAGGGGCGCGCGGAATACCGAACGAAGCACCAAGAAAACGAAGAGAAGGGGGAAACAAAGCACCATCGGGACCAGGAAACTTACTGAAAGCTGAGCACAGGTCAGGGGAAATCGATCCTGTCAGGACCACTACAGTCGATACCTTTGCGGCCTTCCGGGGCGGCAATTCTATCCGGACCCTACGTGGCAAACATGGAAAAAACTCGGGTGAGCAGGAAGCCCGACATAATTCTAGCTCCGTGACCGTCTGAAACAGGGGTTGGCGGAAACCGACGGAGGTCAGGGTAAACTCCAGGCTACGAATCCTTGACTCCTTGGGCAAAGGTCACATCGTTTCCCTCTTCGACCTGGTCTCCTCGTTCCACCGAATCACCATCGACGAGGACACCATCCCCTTGACAGCGTTTTGCACGCCGAACCGACTATTTGAGTGGCTTGTTACGCCACAAGGCAGCAGTGCCTCCCCCGACTGGTTCGTTAAGGCCATCAACAAGGTCGTCACAGGCCTGGAACGCGTCGCCGCGTATCTCGACGACATCATCGTCTTCGACCCCAACCCCTACGACCACGTCGCCAACATCAGAGCCCTCTTCGGACGCCTCCGGAAGCACCACCTCAAACTTTCCCCTGCCAAGGACAAAATGGGCGCAACCACCGCCGATTTCCTGGGACATGTCATCTCCGCTGGTGGTTACAGCCCCAACCCCGACAAGGTCGCCGCCCTCACCAGAATGCCCATGCCGACCGACAAGAAGCAAGTGCGCTCGCTCCTCGGGGGCATCAACTACTACGGCAACTTCTTGCCGAAGCTATCCCGACGCCTGCGCCCCATCAACGCTCTACTCAAGCAAGGCGCCACGTTCGACTTCACCTCCGGCATGGAAACGACCGCCCGCGCCATCCTCCAAGAACTTGCCGATCCGCCTATCCTCGCCTACACCGACTGGGTCGCCGTCGCCGACAACTCCCGCCCCTTCCGCCTCTACTCCGACGCTAGCGTCGACGGCTTCGGCACGACCCTTGGGCAAGAACAACCCGACGGCTCGGTCCACCCCACCCTTTTCATCAGCCGTGCCACCCTGAACCCCGAACGTTCGTGGACACCCCTCGATCTCGAGGCCGGGAGCATCGTGTGGGCGATCAAACGCCTCAGTGGACATCTGTGGCCCACCCGCTTCCAGATCTACTCGGACCACAAGGCGCTCAAGAACATCGCCAAGATCGGAGAACACCTACACGCTGGAGTACGGCGCTGCCTCGAGTTCCTTTCGGCGTACACCTACACGCTGGAGTACCGGAAGGGCACGCCCAACGGCAACGCCGACTTCCTCTCCCGGCTTCTCCAACCAGCCACCGCCGCCCGCCGCACCGAACGCAACCGCCCTACCGGCCCCGACACCGTCGGCATCTACCCCATCCGCCCCTGCGGCTTCGCGCCGAGCGACCCTCCTACCCCGGGTATCGGCTTGGGTGGGCTCGTATCCCTCCCTTCAAGGCCCACCCCGACCATCCAGTCGCTCCCCTTCACCACCGACGATTGCCGCGACTTCCGCCTACTGGGACCACGTATGGAGTACCCCACCCTTTCTCCCTCACCCAACACCTTCGTTGGGTCTATTGCGACCCATGACTCCACCGCCGGGCTGCTTGTTTGGCCCCGAGAATTCCGCCGTCAACACCGGAGCTCCTCCAGGCTCGGCTTCCAGGCCATCCGTCATCTCTCCGCCGTCCACCACTGGCGGCACGGAACCCGCCCTCAAAGGCCTGATATCGTCTCGGACCCGCCATCGCATTGCCGCTGCCGTGGAAACCCCTCGACCCGTCGCCGACTATCGCTTCGGCCGTCGACCATAACCCGTCGTACGCAGACGATCTACAGCCACCCACATTGCGCCCGCGCCCCCGGCCGGGGCCCAGCCAAGACCTCCTCCCACGACGACGCCTTCAACTACAGCTCCCGCGCCGCCCGAGCCGTTGGTGCCCACAAACCCAGCTCCGACCCCCCCAACAATGTCTTCTCCGCCGGCACCAACATCGCCGTCGCTGCCCCTTCCGGAGCCCGCCGTTGAACCCAACGACGACCCCTACCTCCTCGCTTGCGTCGAACACTGCACCTAAAAATAACTGGGCTCGAGAACAACGAGCAAAGCCCCTGTGCTGCGCCACGATCTGCTTTCTGTCGTTGCCCTCCCGTGCCCCCCTGCCGAAAGACCTCCTGGATTTCATCTACTCGGTCTGGCGCCCACAACGTTCGGACGTCCTCACCCTTGCCTCCAAAAGCAAGCTGCACCGTTCGGACGGCGAAACTACCCTCCTGGTCCAACGACCACCCCCACCCCCACCCGGGAACAGCCTACCCCCACCCGTCCCCCTTACCCTACGCGTCTACGTGCCAATGTTAATGCGCCCCTGGGTGCTAAACACATGCCACGCCACCACCTTTCTTCACCTGGGAGTCAACCGAACGGTCCGCACTCTGACACGTTTCTGTTGGTGTATTCGCATGGACGCTTCCGTCCGCAGATGGATCCACCGCTGCCTTCAATGCCAGGCGCGGAAAACCTCCCGGCACACCATTCGTTGGCCCATCCTTTCTCTTCCTTTGCCCAACGGGTCTGACATCACCGTCAGCGTCGACTACTTCGGGCCCTTGCCGTTCACGCCGCGCGGCAACGTCCGCACCCTCCTCTTCACCTACCGCTTCAGCCGCCGCGCCGATATGTTTGCCGTTTCAGCGGCGCAGTTCACTGCCGCCGGCACCACCGGCATCTTCATAAACGAGTACATCCCTCTCTGGGGGTGCCCGATTACGCTCCGCTCCGACAACGGACTACACTTTATCTCCAAGCTTGCGGACATCGTCTACGAGCGCCTTGGCATCCGCAAGGTCAACACCAGCTCCTACCACCCCTGCACCAAGGGCGGCGTCGAGCGGCGTCAACCATGTGTTGGCCCGAATTATCTCTATGATCGGCAACGAACAGCAGACCGACTGGGACGTGCTGCTGCCACACATGCCGTCGGCCTACGACAAATCCGTGAACGCCGCTACAGGGCTTGCGCCTATCGAAATCCATATGGACCGCCTTCCTCGCCTCTCGCTCTCGGTCTTCGAAGCCGACAATATCGGCGGTCACCATGGCTTGGACCGCGATCACCTGGTCTACATCAACCTCGCCACCCACCGACAACGACGCGCGTACTCCTTCGTCCGCGAACTACACCGACTCACCGTCTCACCTCTCCAGCGCCACAAGGCCAAAACAAAACAACACCACCTGTATGACAGGTGCCACCACTACTACTGGGCTAAATTGACACACGACACGAACGTGGAAGTGTGGTGAGCTTAAGCTTTATTTTTACCAATCCGTCGGAGGATAAAAAAAAAAAAAAAAAAAACTACTGCTGTACGACATCTACAGCAGAGATTATCCTGCGTCTCCGTCCCCTCAATAATATTAAGAGGATGGGCCTGACACCACCACATGCAGCATGTCTTAGGGACAAGGCCCGAGCGTTGCTGCTAACAGGCACATACATGCTGCCTACGAGTAGTTGTAGAGTTGGGTTTTCATTAGGTGCAACTTAAAAAAAAAAAAAAAAAAACGTTATGATAGGTGCCACCACTTCAACTGCTGTATGACATCTACCACTGAGCTTCTCCTGCTTCTCCGTCCCCTGATCAAGCACGAGGGTAGGCCCGACAGTACCACCTGCGGCATGTCTGAGGGACACGGCTCGAATGCTTCTGTGGGCAAGCACATTTTGCCTACGAGTAGTCGTGGAGTTGAGTTTCGTTGGGTGAAAAGCAGAAAACAAAGGCCGTCATGATGTTTTACGACTGATGATTCTGTCTTGTTTTCCAACCGCGGCTCAGCCATGCGCCTACCCACGTTGCCGCATCTACAGTAGTCGTTCGCCCAGCTCTCAGCCAGTGACAACCGCACCAACACTACAAGGCTTCGTTAGTAAGTGCGTGTGTGCGTAGAGCCCGCCGGGACTGGCATCGGTGCTGTGTGCGTTGAGCTCACACTGACTGACTGACTGACTGACACACACGCACACAGACACTTACTTACAGAATAGCTAAAAACAAGGCACTCTACGCTCGCACGATTCAGTGTCAAGAGGCTATTTGTTTCTGAAAACCAGAAGAAAAGGTCTCGGGCTTCGCGCTTGCGCGCCTCAATATGAAGAAGAGCAAAAAAACGAAGCTTAATGAGACGATTACATATAAAAAAAAAGAGATCGAAATGCTATTTAAAACTGGTATTCTAGCGAGCTCGGTGTGGTTTTCGATCTTGCCTTCTGCGGCGAGTGTAGGTTTTCAGAGCTGTCCACAAATTAGTGCAGGTTTAAAAGCAACGGAATCGCTGCCTGCTGAGTATGCCATAGTAGAGGCGAGTGCCGTAGTTACGGTAGTAAACTCCTTGTACATACGTGTTGCAGTAGGATGTTCACAGGTCCAGCCCAGGCTGGGTTCGCGGGTTCGTGCTGTTCAAGTCTTTATGCACGTGCGGGGACGGAAAATCGCAACGAGTGTGGTTTGTAACGAAGATAAGGTAAACCCGATACATTTCAGGTGGAAGTGGGGAGAAGCTGAATTTTGCGAATCGCCGATCGTAGACCAGTATTATACGTACCTTGGCGTAAGGATATCAAAATACTGTTCTGGGGATACACATATATAGCGAACGTAATAGGAGAGGGTAAAGCACACGCAGACAAGATGTATGCGATCCTAACAGACTCGCACCTTGACTCTAGGATTAAGAGATGTATCCTGATGAATGTGATAGTGCCAAAGCTAGAACATGCAGCAGAAGTATTGGAAGGGAACGCAAAGCTCGTGAAACAGTTGGAAACAGTACAAATGACAGCGGCTAAAATCCTGAGATGCTCGTATGACTACTTACTGTAGTAATACAGTATTCGTAGCAGAACTAGGAATGCACCCACTCAAGACAGATAGAGAGATGAGAAAGTTGAAATGGCAATACCAGGTATACAGTAAGAAACACACATGCCAACACAGAGGTTTCCAGCCATAGTTGATGTAGCTGTATCAGAAAAAGTAACAAAAGGGCTACCTTGAATAAGGTCGGGTGGCGTAGTTGAGGGAGTATCGAAGGATATAGGGCAACACCAAGAAGACGTAATGCCCGCCGGGAAGTCTGGGAGGTACCAGGCAGAAGTGGAAGAAAATATAGAAAGAAGCGAAAGGCCAGCACGCTCAGAAACAAGGTGGAATCGGGAAAACGCTTGGAGATATACGGGGGATTGAGGGTAGGAATAGGAATGAAAACATATTTGCAAGGACCAAAGGACTCCGCGAAAACGCTGAAATTGCGCTTTCGTGTAGGTAACCTGGACCTGCCAGAAAGAAGAAAAAGGTATACCAGTAGCCGGGAGGAGGAGGAAATAGATGCACAGATGTGCCCGCGTGGCAAAGCAAAAGAGAGTAGAACTGACATGAGGACCTTTAACAATCTGGGAGAAGGGATCCTTAGGTTGGTAGGCTGTTCGGGTGTTTTGGTTCCTGTTGGGATCAAGATACGGGCGAAGACCCAACCCCACCCCTGACTCTAACCCTAACCCTAACCCTAACCCTAACCCTGACCCCAAACCGCAACCAAAACGGGCCAAAACTCGCCATAAAGGCGGCTGCGCCGCGTTAGCATTGAACCAGGAAATTTCTCAGTTGCGGACGACGATTCCGAAGTGCAGACCACGCTAAACATTTTTCAAGTAAAAAACATCCCTAAAGATACCTTCTCCCAACCTGCTAAACCTACTCACTGACATAGTTGGAGAATGTGCTATATACAAGGAGAAACGGGATGTGTTAGAAGAAGAGGAGATGAGGGAAATAGACGAATGTGACATGGAGGAGTTTGGCAAACTAGATAGCAGCGGGAAAACGATCGCTATCCTAGGAGATAGATGGTGGCTACAGGCGGCCATACAGGAAGGGGATGCAATTAGCAAAACTTTTTTATGTAGTATATGGAAACGACGTGATGAGCGCCCAATTGTTGGCGGTGTCTCTATTATTAGGAGTAGGAACGGTGCTCCGTCTCGAAAGTGATGCGGCGTGGTCATTGGTTTAATGACTGAGGCAAGCAACGAATAAGTACGCCCCCCCCCCCGCCAATATTTTCACCCCCCCCCCTCCCGATTGCCCCCCCATTATATTTCTGGTATATATATATTTATTTATTTTTTGCTCATCCCATTTATTATCTTCGCCATCTTCTTCTCTCTCTCCTTCCAACTCGTAACTCAGATCCGGGGTCACATAGCAGGCTCTTCTCCCCCCTTCCCGCTACGGTATGTGCCTTCATTTTTATCGCGAGAAGATTTCAGCCTTTTCTTCCCTCGTCGACTCGCATCGAATTGTGCCTACCTATTTTTTATTTTATTTATTTTTCCATCCCATTCATTATCTTCGCACATCTTCTTCTCTCTCTCCTTCCAACTCGTAACTCAGATCCGGGGTCACATAGCAGGCTCTTCTCCCCCCTTCCCGCTACCTATAGATTGGGTTGGCGTCGGTTAACGACAACGTTGTGAAACACGCCTCTCACTACTTGAGCTAGACAGCCAGAGGGTGGTACCGTTTTTTGGTCTGTTTTTTTGGTGCGGTCACCAAGGATGCCGGTTAAGTTAGATCAATTTTGCGCGCGGAGAACCTTCCCTCCGCACAAGGGGGAGGATCGTATCATGTACCTCCTGGTAGTGTGTAAGTCACCCACGAGGTAGTTACATAGCAACTTATTGCATTCTCAGGAAGTGACCACACCAGAAACTAAGTCAATTAATTGACACTGTCATCCATATGCAAGAAAGTCCGCCTCAAAAGCGGTTCTTAGTGGAATGCAGCTCACCCTTCATGCGGCTTGCCCGCTTCGCACTTGGTGCAAGCAATGTCTGCCTGGTCATGAAACCCGACGCGCTCCTTCCCTGCATTGTAGAGGTGCGCGAGTCCATGGGCATACGACTACGGCCATGCATGATAATAAGTACACCTCCCCCCCCTGCTTCACCCCCGATCGAGTACATCTCTCCTATCGAGTACACCCCCCCCCACACAACCGCGCTTCGCCCTTGGTGCAAGCAATGTCTGCCTGGTCCGTGAAAACCCGACATGCTATGTCTCGGCACTCTAGGGATGCGAGGGTCTATAGGCATACGACTACGGTCATGCATGGTATCGAGTACACTTCTCCATCGAGTACACCCCCCCCCCGCCCCCAGAAAAACGTGTAACCCCCCCCCCCCCCCCCCCCTCCAATGCTTTACTTCCCCACTCGAGTACACTTACCCCCCCTCGCGTATATGAAGCCCGCAAATTCACGTCAACGTGCTATATCAGCGTGTGGTGATGTAGTATATCAACTGGTGACATGCCGTGGCTGTATCAAGTCGGATACGACAGGTGATATTTTAGACGGTGGGGTGAAAATATCGGGAGTAAATATTGATATAGTAATATTAAAAGCGCGATCGCCCCCCCCCGAGCTGATGTGTTTCGGCTGGTGATATGATGAATCAACTGGTATACCAGCGGGTGGTATATTAATATTGATCGTATATCCACTGGTACATCAGCGGACGATATTATATCAACAAACTGGTGATACAACGTTATCGCCTTTGATATGACGGGGGTGTTCCCTTCTATGGCACCCGTTGTATCCCTGTATAGTTATATATGACCAGGTGATAAACTATTATATCACCCGCTGATATACTGCTGGAGCGCAGAATATCACACGCTGAAATACCGGGGCGGGGGTAAACATTCGCGTGGTTCATATTACTTCAACAACAGTTCACCCCTAGCCATATCCACTCCACCCCCTAGAGCAGCATCCCTCCGTGGCATCGCAGGTGATACAGCGATATCACCAGATCAGATGGTATATTATATCACCCCCTCGTACAGTCGATGTACTGTACCGCCCGTCGATATAGCAGGGGAGGGTAAATTTGCGATGCTCATTTACGCAAGGGGGTGGGGGGACGATGAAAACACAGGAGGGCGGGGGTGGATATAGTGGCCGAGGGTCCCCGTAACTAGGGGCGGAGCATTTCTACCCATGCCCCCCCCTCTAGTTGTGGGCCCCCTCGACCGCTCTATCTACCCCCCCCCAATATTTTCACCCCTACCCCCCCCCCATATGTTCACCTCCCCCCCCCCCCCCCCCCCGCATATTGTTACAGCCACGTGCTTCATAAAAGGTCTGCTTTCTGACTCAAGTACCACGGTGACCACGGACCGTGTTCGCACCTGTCTGCGCTGTTGACAGAATGAGACGGTCTTCTTGTGTCGTGTTGCTGCATCATCAGGGTGACGAGCGGTGCATGCGATGCTAAAACTCGTATTACTGCTCGGTCTAAGGCAATACCAGGGGGGGGGTTCAAACACAGAGGCTGGATCCACATGGTATTATTTTACTTGCTATTAGCCTGCTTCTTGGACCCCCGAGGAGGTACAAGAAGCACCTGGTACGAGCTAAAACAAATGTGATCAAACGTGTTCTCGTGTGTACGTTGTGCGTGCATGCACCACCTGGTTCTGCTTCCAGCAAGCTGCGGCATCTTGTCTTTTTTCAAAAGAGGGACCGATAGAAACTTCCGATAGAAACTTCCGAACCCGACTGCTATGGGTCCACGAAGTTTTGAAAAAAAATGATAAGTTTTTTTCACAAAACGTGTGCGCGGACCCTAGAAAGTAGCTGCGGCAACGAAAGAACTCGGCGTCTGGATGCATGATACTCGTGCTGCCTGTATGCTTCGTATCTGTATGTGATACCTGGTACGTTTTTGAAGATATATGGTGCATGTCATGGCGCATAAACCAGGTGAACAAAAGGTACACGAAGCCGGAGGAGGAGAGAGCAGTGATGGAGAGGGGGAGCCCTCCTAACCACTACCACTACTACTGCTATTCTTATTGGGTTCCCGTGATCAACCATGCGCACCGCGGCAGAGAGGAAGGAGTGAAATCGCCTATTTATTCCAAGAATCGTAAGCACCGATACATTCCCATATTATCGTATTGCATGTTTGTTTTTTTTTGTTCTTGATCTCTGTTCTACCCTCACGTAGATTGCGAGCCTGAAATCTGCGAAACTATGGGTATTCTTGTGTGTGTTCGTGTGTTCCTTTCTTGCTTTCTTGCTTTCTTGGCGGAACTTAACCCCTTTAGAACCGCAGTCCCGTTTTGGGGACAATTCACTTAATATATAAGCAATTTGTCCCCAAAACGGGACTGCGGTCCTAAGAGGGATAACTTTGTTCTCTCTCTTCCCTGTTACAGATTTCAGATTTTGTTGATTTCGGTTTCGATGGTTCTACGTCGAGTTCTTGTTTCCCTCCTCCTGTCTACGTACGTACGTAGTCCTTCCGGGCAAACATGCCAGGAGACGGCACTTTTTAACCCCTTGACGGACGGCATTTTCCCTTTTATTTACCCTGACGGACGCCAAACTACAAGGTTTTTGTTGTAAACCCTCGGATTTACATCCGATCCATCCTTGACCGATGTACTTTTTCCCTTGACTGACCGTCTCCTGACACTGTCTATGCTTCTGGGTGCTCGTAGTATGCGGTCTTCTCGGTTTCTGTAGTGACTTGTACAGCGTATGAGTACAGCATGTGCACCTGATACGTGCGCGGTTCAATCGGTGCAAAACTCGACAAGCAATATGTATCCTGAATGAACCCTACACGTACGCACTTACTTATCCCCTTTAGAACCGCAGTCCCGTTCGGGGGACAAACTACTTGAAAAATGACTGGTTTGTCCCCAAAACGGGACTGCGGATAGATCCAAAGATTGGTCCCAAGATTGATCCTTTAAGAACCGCAGTCCCGTTTTGGGGACAAACCAGTCAAACCAGTCAAATTTCAAGTAGTGTGTCCCTAAAACGGGACTGCGGTTCTAAATGGGTTAAATAGAAAGCCCGTGCCCCCTCGAGTTCACAACCATGTAAAACGAGATAAATTTCCCGGAATATTCCTTCTCTCTGTATTACCTGGTATATGCTTGCATTGTACGTCGTACACGTACCGACTACCAGGGTATATAGTATGTAAATAACGGTATTCCTCCTATTGGGGCATCCTCCCATATATATGGCCATAAGCAGCCTACCGACACCGCGATGGAGGTGGTGGGGAGGTGGTGTGGGGTGGAAGAATGTGTGATATACAACGTATCTTCGCGGAATATGGTGCCGCAGCACCACATGATTTCGATGCTGTGGGTTCACTTCCCGGGTTGCGACATTATTATTATTATTATTATTATTATTATTATTATTATTATTATTATTATTATTATTTTATTTATTGTTTCTTCTTTCTTCAAAATCCCCTGGTGGCTTGGTAAAAATAAAGCTTAACCCTCTAGTACTCCAGCCCCGTTTTGGGGACAAAGCACCTGGAATTAGAGTGGTTTGTACCCCCCGAAACGGGACTGCGGCCCTAAAAGGGTTAAGCTCACCACACTTCCACGTTCTCGTGTCGTGTGTGTCAACTTAACCTGTAGCTCCCGTTGCAACGTCAGCACAGACAGGCTGCTGCTGTTACTACCATTAATAGCGCTTGAGCACGTTGACCCTACCTGACTGACCCCCGAGAGGGGCAGGTTTTTGCATCCGACGATTTTTGACCTGACCGATCGTTTTAACGGTTCGCGCTTCGCTCTCACGGGCCCCGGCGGTAATATTCCTGCGGACACCTAATAATTATGTTCTTTTCTGCGTCTTGGGCGTGGGGGCAGGGTGCCAAATAAATGCGATGATAGCATCCGGGTGGGATCATCAGGAGAACCCAAAGCAGATAGATGACCGTTTCTGTTTTTCCCACCCTTGACGGTGGATATTCGCAAAAACCTGCTGTTAATGCTACGAACGTATCTACCAGTCAGTACAACATAGAGAAGTATTCTCTACTATTACGGGGGACCATAGTTAATAGGACCAAATGTTGTTAGTAAAAATGGTTTAATAGATAGGTTTTTATGTGTACCATAGGTCCTATTAACTATAGTCCACCGTAATATATACCATGGTACTCAATGTGACCTTCAGACGACCACGGCTTGTCCAGAAGCTGTACGCGAAGCGAAAAAGTTGATGATCAAAATATCACTACACCAGGTATCATACCTGGTATAAATAAATGAAGTATATATATGGTGGATATTTGATTAAAAATTTGGCGGATGGATACAAGAAAGAAGCAGAAAGAACGGGTGTATATATATATCGATATATAAATGGAATAATAATGGCCAGTGACGTACGGAAAACGGAAGCGGGAAATAAATCCCGAAAAGCACCAACAATAATATACGCCCCGGGAATTTTCAAATCTCATCGGAATAACCTACCAAGAGCGGTCGTTTGTGTGCGCCCCACTACTACTACTACTGCTACGGTGCACACACAGCAAGCAGTGCACTACGAGTAGTATTGCTCTGCTTTGGGTACGTTCCTGCCCGAGACAACAATAAATAACTACCGGGCTCTCTCTGGTGAACTGGCAAGAAAGTGTGCTCACTCGTTGACAGATACGTTGAAAGGCATAAATATCGGTACTACTTCGGGCTTTGGGAAAACGGCGCACGCCACATCGTGAGCCGTACAGGAGGAGGAGGAGGAGGAGGAGGAGAAGGAGGAGGAAGAGGAGGAGGCTCTTCTTTCGGGGGAGTCCCTCGGGCCGAAGTTCACTCCGTTGCAGCAAAGTGGGATCAAGTTGTCGGACCCACAGTTGTATCGCCCATCAGCGTACCACACTATCAGCGAGGGCTTCCTTTCCGAGGGTGGCCAGGGACCCAGCAATAAACTGTCCGAAGGACCCAAGCAAAATAGGGTGAGCACGACTACCTTACGGTACCAGGCATATTCTTCTGTGTTTCTCTTCATGTTTTTCCTGGTTCCTTTCCACACCACGTGGTACTATTTCACCCTCCAACCCTTCAACGCATCTGGATTGCCAGCATATATATACGAGTATATGTTTTTGTTTTGCCTGTCGCATCCAGTACGATGACATGACAATCCATTGTCTACTCTGCTCACCATGTTTTCCAACCTACATCAGTTTTGTTGTTGTTCTCACATTAACTCACAGTACAATGCAGTCCGTGGTCGCAGGACAGGCTCCAATAACTCTGGAGTGGAAGAAATACCTCAAGTAAAACAGAGGCAAAAACAAAAAACAAGCATACGCACTCCACCACTGCGGACACCAGGGAAGCAAAAAGGAGACTATTAATAGCAGATAAAAACCTAAAAAAGAAGTATCTCTAGTGAGTTCACGTGAGATATCTGTTTTGTTGACAACCGACTGAATTAATTACTTATAGCCATGGACTCTACCGACGGAAACTAATAATAGTTGAAGTTGCCCAGAGGCACAGAGAAGAGAAGAACGGCCACACCGGTTCCGTGCCCCCTCCTAGTTTCTCGTGACAGGTGCCCAACCAAGCAGGAATTACAGCTTGCTATGTTTACTTGTGTGGGGGCAAAGTGCAATGGACGTCGGCGGCTATTTATTAGCAACAAACATCTGCTATGAACCCTTCTAGGACCGCAGTCCCGTTCTGGGGGCAAACTACTCGTAATTCGAATGCTTTGAACCCAAGAAGACGGGAGTGCAGTACTAAAAAGTTTCAACCGTCTTGGCAGTTTTAAAACTGCAGTCTCGTTCTGGGGACAAACCAGTCAAATTTCAAGTAGTTTGTCCCCAGAACGGGACTGCGGTCCCATAGCCTTTTAGGACCGCAGTCCCGTTCTGGGGACAAACCACTCTAATTTCAAGTCGTTTGTCCCCAGAACGGGACTGCGGTTCTAAAGGGGATAACGGGCTATGTATTGGGGCTCCAGAGGGGAATACGGACAGATAACAGCAACCGCCTCTGGGTGACAAGGGGTACGGGTTCTAGTAGTAGTAGTAGTAGTAGTAGTAGTAGTAGTAGTAGTAGTAGTAGTAGTAGTAGTAGTAGTAGTAGTAGTAGTAGTAGTAGTAGTAGTAGTAGTAGTAGTAGTAGTAGTAGTAGTAGTAGTAGTAGTAGTAGTAGTAGTAGTAGTAGTAGTAGTAGTAGTAGTAGTAGTAGTAGTAGTAGTAGTAGTAGTAGTAGTAGTAGTAGTAGTAGTAGTAGTAGTAGTAGTAGTAGTAGTGGTAGTAGTAGTAGTAGTAGTAGTAGTAGTAGTAGTAGTAGTAGTAGTAGTAGTAGTAGTAGTACGTGGGGGGAGGGTTCGGAGGAGGTAGAAGAGCCACAGAAAGAAGAAGACCGCAGCGACTCTCTCCTAGGTACTATTATGAATACTATTTAATAGTAGTGTAGACCAGCAACGCCGCACGGCCTTTTGCGTGTCGAAACATGCGCGTGGCAACAATATACCAACCGTCTTGATAGACAGCGGGTCTTTGGTATCTTGCTTTTTTGGGAGCGCTTAAGGCCGCGGAGGATCTTATCTGGTTTCCGGTTTGTTCTATAAATGTTATGGGATATAGACGAGACATATTACGCAGCTTGCAAAGTTGAGTATCAGCTATATATTTAATCAGACGAACTCACAGCTTAGCTGACGTATTTCATACCTGGTAATTTTATAAAATAATCTCTCGAGATATGTTTTCCGTTCATTTTGGTATTTACGTCGCTCAATTGACCTTTTTTTGTTTGTTTGATTACTATTCTCCACAGCGGAGTTTGGCAAAAAGAAACCCCACGCTTCCACGTGTACTGCTGTTGGATACATGTCGTGTACTGGTATGCCTCGTTGCAACAAGAGCACAACAGAGCGCAACCGTCTTTGACGCGCTGGCCCTTGTCATTCGCCTGGTTCTTGCCATAGACGATAAGAGAGATGGGTTTGTCAGCTTAAACGTTTAATCTACGACAGCAGTGTTAGTGCAATTGATGTCCAGTTTCGCCGTCTGCGCTTTCTCCATTATTATCAGGGTAAGTGATAGATTTGAGATTCATCTCCACGTTACATAAAATTATAGAGCGTGCTGTGGTTGGTCAATATTCGGAAGGCACCACTGAAGGTGCTGTGGTTGGTCGAAATTCGGAAGGCACAAAATGAAGAGACCGAAAAACAGCCTCTGACCCGAGTGCATCGTCTGAACTTTAATAGTTGCGGAGAACGTCTGCCCACAAGCAAACCACAGCCCGGGGGACTACGATCATGCTTTTTGTGGCGTGTTTGAGGGCGTCGGGTGCACCAGGCATCAACCGTAGGCTTCCAGCAACAACTCACGGCGTGTTTCTTCGTCCACTATACTGTACTGCAATGAGGAGCGAGCAACATCAGAAAATAGCCTAAAGTACTATCCAGGAGTATAGTGCTTGTCCTATATTATAGCTAAAACGCCAATTACACCACCAGCCACTGCAAACACGGACGTCACCAAAAGTATTCCCATATTATTGCGGGGGACCATAGTTCATACCTGGTAGGACATATGGTATCCATAAAAACCTATACAATTTACCATTTTTCCTAACAATATTCGGTCTTATTAGCTATGGTCCCCCGTAATAGTTTCGTCGAGGACCGTCATTTATTCCGCTTGACTAGCGCTATAATAAATATTCTACGTCGTACGCAAAGTCGGATGACAAACGTAGTGTAATTAATGCTGAAACTTGAAACCAATGACATGAAACGCGCGGGAAAATTTTGACCCGGTGACGGGTGGTCCACGGCTGGGCACAAAGCAAAAGCAAACAAGGTGTAGAAAGCCCTTGAATATTTGATCACATACTTACTTGCAGCAGATTGCTGAAACAGAGATAATGTGCATCTTGTTTGCAGGGCTCCCCTTGCTCTATCTCCTAGCCGTTTGAATATTTCAGCGAACCGCCTACTCGCACCAACTCGACGGCGTATTTCTGAGAGTTCCGCCGAGGCCTTAAGGCTTTCGTCACGTCGGAATCTCCCCAGCGTGGCCAGATCGGAAAACTGAGTTCGATGCCGCCTTGCGCGCGCACGCGGGACGCTCTTCAAATCCCTGAACTGCCGCGTATTCAAGGCACTCGTGTGCGATCTCTCACCTTATTTAATTATTGAGTTTACTTCTATGGGCGTTGCCTATGGAAGAAACAATGAAGTTTTCCATGGTAACCATAAAAACTGGTCGGTGCTTTCGCTGACTTCCGTTTCGAGGCGTCCAAAACTATCCACCGCAAGAAGATTGAGAAGTTTATGGCCGCGTGTTATGTGTGAGGTAGTAAGGATCTATTACGGGGGCCCATAGTTAATAGGACCAAACATTATTAGTAAAAACGGTTAAATATACTGTTTTTTATGTATATCATAGGTCCTACTAACTATGGTCCCTAGTAATAGGAACCGACTACAGCTGGCAGGTGATGCCTTTGGCTCTTCTCTGGTCACTCACATCAGGTACTTGACGGTGTTAGAAGTTTTAGGATCTTGCTGCTGGAGGGGGGGGCATAACAATAGCCCCCCCTGAAGGGCCGTACATGCAGACTCATAGAAAATTCAGGCACGAACCAAATCAATCCGGAGAATTCGGGGAATGAGTCGAAGATGTTTCGTTTCACAACCCACTCCCACACCTCTAATTTGTAAGGCTGTAGCCGACTACGCGTGGACTCAGCGAATTAAAACAGCCTGCAAGAGCGAATAGACGATTTTGTCGACGGAGAAAAAAACAGACCTCGAACCTGCTCGAACAGGTGTCTAAAGCGCCCTGCCGTCGACGCCAGTGTTAAGTGTAAGGCAGTATGAACCTAGGGACCGACTACTGCTAGCAGGTGATGCCTTTGGCTCTGCTCTGGTCACTGACACAAGTTGCTGACGATGTTAGAAGTAATAGACTCTGGTATTAGTTGCTGCTTGCCTCGCCGGATGTCTTCTGAACGAAGGGGCGAGGCACTAACTAGAAAAGAAGGCGATCATGTCTGTCAGGTATGACGAGGGGACGCTTGCGACAAATCGTAATGCCTCAACAGGGGGGAGGGGATACCATCACACGCGCTCGCCGAAGGACGCCTGCACTCAACGAGCGTAGCGGTTGCGCTTCCGTGCCTCAGAAGTGAAAACACCCGATCCGTGTTGATCAGCGCTGCCAGCCCGCATGTGGACCCTCGTTTGCGTGTCTGCATGCGTGACACCGAAGGGGTATCGCCTTGCTGCGGTACCCTGACGACGTAGCGCCCCGGAGGCCTCCCCACTCGATCAATCGGATCCCACCGAAGGTGCAGGGCGTTCCGCTGCCCACTTGATGGTGGATGAGCAACCGCTTGAAGGTGCTGGACCCCGCGTGGACCATCGGCTGTTGCTCGTTTACCTGTGCGCTTGCTCGGTGGCATGCGCGCTCGTGACGCGTGTTGACACCCGTAGCTTCGCAGCAGGGGCACCTCGCCGCCAGGGGTTCCTCCATTCCCAGGAAATGCCATCCCATACACACGGGCTCCGAAGTCTGTATGATTTGTTCCGGGTCCACAGGCCTTGCCCGCAAGCGGGCGACAGCACCTGCTCCCGATGGGCTGTGTGGCCGAGCCTAGGCAAGATATCTCCTCTGGTTTCTATTGCCCCAAAAACATCGTTCGGACCCGACGGATCTGCCGCCTCGGGGAGCTGGTCGAGAAAGAAACGTACCGCTGGTGCGGCACCCGGTTCATCTGCTGCCCCAGGTTGTGCTGCGTCTTGGTGCGGCACCCGGTTCACCTGCTACCCCAGGTTGTGCTGCGTCTTGTGGGAGCTGATCGCCTGTTCGTCATGGGCCGGCAACACCTCCACACATCAGACTATGAATAGTCTCCCCTGAGCGGCATTCCTCGTTCGCGCGGAACGCCCTGTTCCGCCAGCTTTCCGGCGTCACGCTCGCCATTGCCTTCTCTGATACCCCACGGGTGCCGCGGAGGTCCCCGACGCTAGCCCACATGTGGCGCACGAGGTCCGAACTAGGCAGCTCCTTCAGAACGGTTCTCCCAGCGGACCGGAGAGGTCCGCAAAAGCCTCTGGCATCGCCGCTACCAAGCTCCCGACAGACGCTGACATTCTTCATGATTCAGCCGCCGGCAGTCTAAACACCCCGGCCCCCGTGGGCAGGCTCTCCTGCGCTTTCTGGTGGGACGATAGCGTCGACCGGTTTTAGCCGGGAGTCCGTCCTCATAGCACGACGGTTTATCTGCTGCCCCTGCAAGCTCGAGAAGACGCTCGAGCATCCACATAGTGCTGCTGTAGTGTCTGACCACGGACACGCGGGTAGTGACAGCTCCGGGCCTATCATCCGCTTGATTTACCCTCGAATGCTGCTATTACGGGGGACCATAGTTAATAGGACCAAATATTGTTAGTAAAAATGGTTAAATGTATAGGTTTTTATGTATACCATAGGTCCTACTAACTATGGCCCCCGGTAATAGTTTTCGTTCGGTGGGGTCGGATCCAACCGTGGTGAGTCTTCGAGTATATTCACAAGCATAAAAGAACCAACTGCTGAGAGCGCGGTGTCCACCGGATAATCTCTCTGTTCGCTTTGTTTTTACACACTGGTATGAATTACTGCGTGCTTGCATGGATGTAAAAATTACTTCCTGGAAGTGTGAATTTACTTCCATGCAAGCTCCCATAGAATTGAACTTCACGTACTTCCCCTTTCATGGAGGCGTTTCTTCTTCCATGGACCTACGTGAACTCTTCCACTAGGTTTGGTGGAGTTACAAGCTTTCATCCGCCTCCACAAGTAAGAGCCCAACGGCTTCCAATATTTTCACCAGGCATCATCACCAAAATCATCGCTCGCATCGGTGTGAATGTGCAAGATACTATCCATTCGCATGGAAGTTGTTATCCTTCCGTCTGAAGATTATCCACTTCAATGGAATAAGCATGTTGCTTACCTACAGAGGATCAGAGTGGCCAGGCGGGATGCATGTGGATTGGATGACGGTAGCTGGTGGGCCTAACGGGCTCCTGCGGAGGGCTGGTTTCACTTCTGGACCTTGTTATTGAGACCAAAGCGCCACATACATGGGATAATATCCGAGTGGACCAGACTGCGACTGCTTTCCACGTCCATAGAATTCCGAAGTAAATCCAACTTCGATGGGACTGAATCCAACTTCGATGGGACAAAATCCAGCTTCCATGGGTAGTCTTTTACTTCCATGGAAGGAAGTAATTTTCACTTTCATAGAAGCAAGCTCAAAATGCAAACAACCTTTCGCTCCCATAGAAGAATTGAATTCAAAATACAAATAACGTGCGAGAGCTCCCAAAGGGCATGTTGTGGGCAGGCGCAACTCGGCGCGAGCCGGCGGGGGGAGGGAAGGGCTGTGAAGTCTTCTCGCGATCACAAAATTAAAAAGGCAAGGCACGAACCGTAATAATGGGGAACTGGGAGGAGAGAGCCTGCTGTATGATCTCGGGGACCTGAGTTATGCGACTATTTAGGAAGGAGAGAGGAAGGAAGGGCGAAGGGGTCGAAAATAAAAAACACACACGATGTACACAAAAACACAATGTCCGGTGTGATGGTCAATCACCTATAATCTCTTATCGACTATAATCTCTCGTGCGGGGTGCGCTTTCGGCTTGATTCTACTGCGGGCTGCGCCTGCAGATTCTGCTCCTTTGTTTCACTCCTACGGAGAGATGATCCGTTCTAGGTTTTTACCCAACAAAACAAACTTCGTGGTGGGCCTCATCGCTCATAGCAAGGGCCGAACGTACTACAGTAGTATTGCGATCGAATGCAAGCTCCTATTTTTGACGGCACCCCTTGTTGATCGACCCGATTCGAAATCGCTGCAACACCCGACCGACTAAGAGAAAGTTGAAAAATGTGGCACCTTCTACGTGCGAAACAACATTCGGCCAGACCAATCTCAGCATACCCTTATAGTAGAGCGCGTCAAAACACGGGCACAGCAGACCCGCGGCGGGCTGGGATAACGAAGAGCCTAAGGGAGAAGAACGAGGGGTCAGCCGCAGGGCGAGGCTGGATGTGAAGGCTGGTGGTAACGGTGGTGGTGGCGGTGGTGGTGGCGATCGTGGTCGTGGGCTTGTGGTCGTAGACCTCTTTCCCGTTTTTGCTCCCGCCACAGCAGCAGCAGCAGCAGCAGGATATACTGCACCAGCGACGGGCTGCGGGGAGGCACAGCGCCAGCCAGCGTCGAGCCGGAGCAGGAAGGAGGAGGGGTCGACTGCAGAGCATGGGTAGATGCGAAGCCCGGTGGTGGTGGTGATGGCGATGCTGGCGGTGTTCGTGGTCATGAGTTCGGTCGTAGACCTATATTTCCCCCCCTGTGTTTCTCCACAGCAGCGACGAGAGGCAGCACGCTAATGCAACAGTACGATATACGCAACCAGCACCGATGGGGCACCGGGAGGTATAGCGCCAGCGAGCATCGAGCCGAAGCAGGAAGGAAGAGGGGTCGACTGCTGAGAGGAGCTGGGCGCGAAGCGTGGTGGTGGCGCTGATGTTGATGTGGTGGTGGTGGTGGTGGTGGTGGTGGTGGTGGTGGTGGTGGTGGTAGTGGTGGTGGTGGTGGTGGTGGCGGTGGTGGTGGTGGTGATCGAGGGTGGTTGACGTGCCTCTTGATCAGTAAAGCACACACGTACTTCGCACTCTCATGGCACGTTTTTTCTGATGCCTGGTTTGTGGTTTTTTCTTCCGGTTTACTCTTTTACGGCAGCATACATGTAGCACCCCATCTGATATCAGTAAACAGTAGTACCCAGCGCAAACAACGTGCTGCCCCCGGCTGCCCACCATCCTCCAACGCATACGAGTTGGCAGCAGTTACAAATCCCCTGCTGCGCGAATTCCTGACGACAGCCATACTTATGGATACCTGCCCTGTGCATTTAAGATAACAAAAAATGTGGCGGTAGACCGTGTTGCTGGAGCAGCTGTTATGTCTAAATTTTGCAGTTACAACCTGGGTACAACAAAAGTTGTTTGTTGCAGTGCCACGTACGGTACGAGGGCCGTCGGCGGTGGTCCACGTGTTGCACAGCCGGCGGTCCTCCAGCGACCTGCCAGCTGCTCGCATTTGCTACCAGTATTTGCTGAGTTCCGGCCCTTGCTTCGTTCTCGCACTCCCCGGAACAGGGTTGGTAGTCGCCAACCCGCCAGCAAGTGTATCGTCGCTAAACAGCAGGCGTTGTGTCGGACGCGCTGGCAAGCCTACCGCGGAGATACACATCCAGATGGCTGTGGAGCTCGGCGATGCCGCGGACGCTGCTGCGAATCTCGCCCTGAGGATGGGCTCGACCGCGGCGGACGCGATCATCTTCATGGCGGATGTGGGTGAGAAATTGCCGTTCTTGGAACCTGTACTGGGTACGATCAAGGCCATTCGCGAGAAGGTGGAAACCGTAAACAGAAACAGGGAGCAGTTGGCAGCGCTGGAACAACGGTGCACGTACATTACGGCGTGTATCATCGAGAAGCGCAGCAGAAGCAAGGCCGATGCGGAGGTGGATGTGACTCCCCTGAGGGCCTGCGTCGAGGCAATCGAAGCATTTGTCGAGGTTTGTGGGAGGACAAGGACTCGGCGAGGCCGGTTCAGGCGTATCGTGAAGGCCTCCGACGACAAGAATGAGATATCTGGACTGAACGCCCGCGTCGACCGGCTTACTGGCGACTTGGGGCTGTCGGGCATTGTGATCATGGAAAACAAGGTTGACAACTTGAAGGCAATATTGGTGAGTTGCGACAGTATGTATGTGTATGTATCTAAGCGATGCGCTTGTTCATGTTCATGATGAAGGCCACATTTACTTCTCTTTCCAGCTGCGCACTGCTTGCTTAGCTTCCCACCACTTGGCGGCAGCGGACAATACCCACCGGGCCTCATCCACCTCTAGGGCCCTGAGCAGGTACAAACATTGCGCATCAGGAATGTGAGGTGTGAGCGTTGATCTCAAACGTTAAGAACACGGTCGCTGAGGGCAGCTGCACTCTGCCTCTAACTCCTGCGGTCAAGCTCTTTCGTCTCGCTTGGGTTAACAGCCTGTGTACCGTGTCAGGTATCTCAGATTCTTCGCTTCATTCTGTGCCTCATGCCCGTCACGCGCTCACTTTGCTGTCGGTTTGCATTGCTACCATCGAAATGGCGCCATGTAATATGACACTGAAAAGTACGCGGATCCCCCAGACAGTGATCGAACGTCCATGTCCTCAAGTTTGGCACTAACGCTTATTTTCCGGCTGCTGTAAGGCCCACAGCCTTCGGGCGATGACAGAGATACATATCGCTCTCCAGCTCCGATCAAATAAATGAGCGCTTGCTTTACGTCGAGGCAAAAAGATACCTGAATCTCGCTCGCATGCAATCGAAACCGCGAGTCTGACATATATATCATGCGGCCGGAGTAGGGGAGAAGGCCCCGAGCTAATTTTGATTGATACGCTCCATCTGGCTCCTCGACATATCCTTTTTTGCTGTCGCCAGTTATCCTTCTCTTGACAACTTTCCTCTTCCTCCTTGGATTTCCACCTGAAACCTCACTGCGCTCAGACTAGGATTGGAAGCATTGATCTCGTTGCAGAAAAGGAAATATCTGGGACCTGCTGCCTTGAATCCTTCAAAGTCGCTAGTCACGGCCTCGCTCGATACACCGGAGTGTAGTTGTGTTCGCGTATTTTATGGTACGTGGTTGGCTCGGGGTCCAACTCGCGAACATGGCATGAAGGGAGTGAGTGCACTCCATAACAGCCCGGGTGGAATTACCTGCGCCCCAGCTTTTGGTACAAGCAGCACCGCGCTCCGGAATGAACACACTATTTTTTCCGCGGGCACTACCCTTCCCAGCCTCATTATCTGCAGCCCTGGGAGGTGGGTTCGGAGTTGTCGCCCTGCCGTAGGGGTGTTTGCCTCCAACATTCGACTCTGCGATTGCGAATGGTCTGGTGACGAGCTGCCTACAGAAACGACTCTCCCTACTCTGCGAGATGTGTCCCCGAAAGAGATTAGATGGCTGGTGCTGGCCCCTCTAACTCGTCGGGCGTAGCAGAACTGCATTCACTGGAAGCCAACGCCTTGACCTCTTGTCGTGGTCTGACTAGTCATCGAAGCTAGTACGGTGACGATTATTTCGCCCCCTCACTTCAGCTACGGGAGCGCATGGTGGAATCCCACCAAATCGTTCGTTGGTGATGTCTCCGTATTCGCTTGAATATATTTTACAACGTACCGTCTGTCGTCATCTATATCCTCCACTTCAGCGAGTCACGGGGACGATTGATCACCGGACGGGGGCAAAACCACGTCGCGGCGTTTGGAGCCGTCCGCGCAGTCTGCAGGCGCACGGCTTTAGGAAATGTAAACGTTGGCACGGCGCGATTCGTCCGTGCTACAGCCCGAACCTCCGTGTTTCCCCCAATATTGCTAGCACGGTAGCAACCGTTCGGTTCAGCGCTTTTCACGCCCAATGGGTTGCATGACTGCAACAGTGGCGGCGCTATCCCCGGCAATCCCAATCGACGCAAACCAAGTGGGGCCTGAAATAGGCTCCTCAAACCTCATACCGTTCCGTACTGTCAAGCACGCGCTCGGCCAACGAAATACAGTGGGGCCCCAGCGTGAAAACAACCCCACTTGACGCAGTTATCGCACGTACTCCCTGAGATCGCCTTCCTCGCGGGTCTCGGCACCGTTACTCGGTCTCATAACCCCCCATACCTCATCGGTGCGTATGTCTGCAAATAACGAATTTGAAGGGGTTGCGTCTTAGCTCTTGTGCGTGGCAACATAAATCTCAGAGTAGCGCGCGAAGTCATTGCGAATAATTTCGACATATATAGTGCTCCCCCCATGCTAGGGGCGGTCCTGTGACAACTAAAGTCTGCCAACAAGCTCCTCAACTTCTTGTCTCGACGTGGTTATGTACTCGACATAATCGGCTTCCTGAGGAGCTTGGGCGTCGAGGACCCGGTCCATGGGCCCATCTACCAGACCAGGACGACCCCCAGGCATGTTGCCATTCACGCGAAAGCCCTTTGTGCGCATTTGTCGTACCTGTTCGTAAACCTCAGGCGATTATGGTTTCGAGTCATAGCACTAGCCGTCCCAACAGGGCAAGGGCAGAGAAGAGAGCTCTCATGAGCCATCATCCCATCCTACTGTAATGCACAACCGCAAGGCCCACATGCAATGAACACAAACCCAGCGTGTCCAAAATATTGGCACTATATTCTACCTCGAAAGTAATCTAGATGTTACTCGTAGAGGTGCTCGGAAACCCGAGAAAGGGGGGGGAAGAAAATCCTCCGCGACCTTAAGCTCTCACATGGCTTGTTTCGCGTGTCGTCCCACGGTCATTGCGTGCTACGATTACCAATCCCCTACTGGAGCGTATGGCCCCTCGTGTTGTCATACACTACTCTGGGCGGCAATATAGGAGTCATTTAGACATCAATATGAAGAACAATCGGGCGTTACATTTGCGCCCAGACTGGCACCACCTCTGAGCGGAAATGCAAGGATCGTTTGGGTACCAATGTGAATATGAAACGGCCCTTGCCGCCCAGAGGCACCTGACATAACGACGTGAGGACTATCTCGTTGAATCTATACATAAATCACCCCCTGTGCCTCCACCTTCCGCTGAAATTCTGGCGATTTCACCCTCTCAAACACGCACGTTTTCTCCAGGAAGCCATGGACAAAAGCCACGCCGCAAAGCAAGAGCAAAGTATAGCCAACCAAGATAGGTCCAAGAGGCGCCAAGCAGATTTCGGGGAGCGACCGTCGAGGCTGGCCAACGTTCCCAAGGGTATGCCGGCAAGCGAAAGCTGGCACGTTGAACGCCGCCTGGTGATGGAGGGTGCGCTTAACCCCTTTAGAACCGCAGTCCCGTTTTGGGGGCAAACTACTTGAAATTTGACTGGTTTGTCCCCAGATATGGGACTGCGGTTCTAAAAGGCTTAAAGTGCTCAAGGGAGATACAGGGCCCCGTTTGGTGGGACTTGTGGGCGACAGCGGGTCAGGAAAAACCACGGCCGCGTCTGACACCGTTAGGAGTCTCGAGGTGCGGGAGGCTTTTCACGACGGTATCGTTTGGATGCCAATCAACAAGGGTGCACACAGTCGCCTTCCTTCCTTGATGCTGAAGCTGGCCCGTATGGTGTATGAGGATGTCGGGGGAAGCGTGGGTAGTGCTCCAACGGCGTCGGACGACGGTGCGGCCTACATCAAGCAGCGGATGGGAGAAGGTCACCTTGGGAAAGGATTGAAGTGCCTCGTGGTGGCAGATAACGTGTGGGAGAAGGAGGTGGTCTTGGAGCTGATGAAGACTGGCATGTGGGTTCTCCTGTCTACTCGTGACGAAGAACTGGTGAAGAGCGCACAAGGTGACGCTGTGGGAGTTCACGAGCTGTCCATGACTGATGCTACGTCTGTGCTGAGGCGTGCGGCTGAGATACCCTCTGATGTGGATTCGCCCAACAATGCCGCTGACCTCGTCAACCTGTGCGGCCGTGTGGCGATGGACCTGGCGCTCGTGGGTCGATGGAGCACCGTTCGCGAACAACAGAAGCGGGAGTCCTGGTCGGATGCGGCTAGTATGATCCGCATAGAGATGAGCAAGGTACCGGTTGAATTAGAAAGCGATGTCATGGACGCTAACCACGCTAGGCGGCGAATGGCCATTCTCCGCGCCGGTGTCGAGGATCTCGCCGTCGGGTCCGATGACATGCGCGTGCCTTGGCTGTACCTTTCGCTTGCCGTCGTGCCGGATGGTCATGCGTTCACCGCAAATGATGCCGCTGTGTTACTCGGCAATATGGCGCCCACGCCTGAGGATGTGTTGTCTGCGGAGAAAGTGTTGGAAACGCTAGAATGCTGGGCTGTCGTCCGCTTGACAGAAGGCGCCTACCATATGCACGATGCCCACTCGAGCTTCGCGAGGGACAGTCTCCTCCACCGTGGAGACGTGCGCCGGCCTGCTTTGGCGAGGTGGGTCGGGTTCATATCTTCTTTGGATGCCCTGCGATCAGTCAACACGTTCGATCTGAAGGAACTCTGGCTGGCTGTGACGCGCGCGCCTAGGCGGGGGTGGCTGGGACGAGTCCCGCCCGTACGCGGCGGCCCTGGATGCGATGGGAGAGTCAGACCCCTTACTCCGTCAATCCGTCCATTCCATGGGAGAGTTCCAACAAGCACAGGGAGATTGGGAGGCCGCGAGCAAGACGTGGCGCCGATTGCTCGAGGTTGAAAAGAGGCAATTAGGACATGACCACTCGTTTGTGTTAAACACTATGGAACGTCTGATGGGTTGCGCAGATAGACTAGGACATGTTACCGAGGCGGCGGAGTGGCGCAAGAAGCGAGGAGAAGCGCTTCCGTTGGTGTTGGCGAGGAGACGGTTACAGCCGGACGCCGGTAGAGTAGAAGGGGCCGATGAATCGCTCGGTCTGAACTATGTTGGCCATCAGACATCGAGCAGACGGACCACCAAGCCGCCCACTCCTCTCACACAGAAGAAGCAGCCAAGCCCCGAGCTACCACCACCCGACGCGAATCGCACTTGGCAGGCACGGATCATGTACGGGGTCTACAGCGGTCAAAACAACCGTGCGATGCTCTGGGCGGGACTTTACGCGATTGGGTGGATTCTGCAGAGACTTTGGTGTCACCTCGGTCTTCCCGAGGACTGCAACTTGGCGATGAGGCCTTTGGAGGTGTTGACGGACTTGGTGGTGCTTTTTGGGTTCGCGCTCGCCCAGGCGTGGTGGTGCGAGATTTTAGAGGAAAGTCGCTTCGAGGAGCTGATGAAAGGGCCGCCGTGGGTCGCCGCGGTCGCATTAACCACGCAAACTATCGTATCTGCTCTTGGGCTGGGGACCAAGGGCTTCGAGGCGTGCGATATCAACATTTTGGGCGATTTGCTTAAGCCTTCCGAAGTTCGATCGACGCTCTTCATCTTCGGCCTCATCGCGACTATCTTCGCCATATTTTGGCACTTCAAACATGCCTGGCTAACCCTCCCCGGCACGGTTCTTATCTCCGGCGGGATGCAGGAGCCCAAGAAGCCTATGGTCAACTATAACGGGATCTACGTGTCTAGTCGGCTCGTGGTCGTCGCGTGGTCGATAGGTTTCTTCTTGTATATTCTGAACGAGGAAGACGGGATTCACCGCCGCGGGGCGCTGCTTGCATGGATGCTTTCGCTGGTCGCGGTGTTCCCGAATCCCGTGAGCTACTGCTGGTTGGCGGTCACAACAGGCGTTTTCTTGGAGGGGATCGGGGCGCACCGCCTTCGATTCTTGGGGTGCACAGAGATGCATTAGCTTTAGGGTGGACAACCCAAGGGTCTCTTTTGGTAGGGCTTGTTCATGCTCTGGGTTACCCAGGGTGCAGCCGAGGTCTCGATGTAGCGGTTGTATGAACAGCGAAACTTCCTGTACTGCCGTTGCACAATCGATCGTCACGACTTCGATCTGTTATAGCGGGACCACCACGTTGTATCGGATCCTTCCCACAACGGCCGATTACCACGGCGGGAATAGCGGCAGACAGGCTTTCCTGGGCGAGAACAGCCATTGAGAAAGGTACACATCCCCCTGCGTGTGCGCGAAGACGGACAACAACGCCATCGTTCTTTGGCTCACTAGAACGTACTCGGGGTTCTGTGTAGCACTAGCAAAGCAGGGCGCTATACTCGCGAGGCAGGGGTGTTGTCCCCCGCAGCGTACGCCGCTAAAGCAACGAAGCTTGTTGGGACATCACGTCATCGCTGACTGGAGGATAACCGGTCAATCTCTGAGCGGTGCTACAGCGCGAGTTACAACAGTAGTGGGGGTGGTGCCGTAGTGCTATACCGGTGTCCCCGGTGGCTTGGTAAGTGGTTCGCGCGCCTGTGAAGATCAATTTCGTGGGTTCGAGTGTCCCCGAGTGCACGCTCGTAGGGACCTTTTCTTTCGTGAACATTGATTAGCGGAAAGCGCGAGAGCGTGAGATAGCTGCATTCGATGACAATCGACGAGTAGTGGGAATGCTGAACCCAATGTACGACAAAAAAAATGAGGCGCGTACCGGGGGGGAGAAGGGGCGACACCTGTGACCACGGCTTGTCTAGAAGATCGCTGAGGGTAAAACCTCCTACGAGTTGGGCTGGAAAGTGAAAGTGATGATAAGAACGACACACACAAGCAAACCAACAAACAAACAAAAAGGGCGTTGCTCCAACTTTGGCTGTTTGCATGTGCGGCTCACGCGTAGATAGGGTACGTTATTTCTGTGTTGAACTATCTTCGCGTTATGGCCACGGGCGTACGACATGACCCTTCACAGGTGCTCGGGACTTTTCCCCCCTACAGTGTGTGGAAGTATCCTTGTTGAGACATTGCACAATGTGGGGCACCCGTAGGCGCACCAAGTTGGGGCGTTTGCGACACCTTGCGGGGTTTTCTGCATTGTTCAATATTATCTCAAGGAGTTTGGTATCGACGCCTTGTAGGGTTTGCTACAGTGTTCATTCAGTGTCTCCGCAAGGATTTGTTTACACCCACATTGGGCAAGGATGGGGACGTGTAATTGAAAGATATTCGTGGCTGCACCTGGTATGTGTGTCTCGGGAAATGAAGAGTTGTTGTGGATTTAAGGTGAAGTGTCAACCACTTCGTCAAGGCTAGACCAAATCACAAGGCAACTAATCGGAAAGTCGTCAGGCTCGCTCGCGACATCTCCCCTCTCATGTCTACAGTAATTTCCTTTGATTCGGGCTTCATGTTCCAACTTCAATCGTGTCCAAGGAGGGGAAGACGGTTTAGCGCTCTTCAAGGGCCCCACGCCACCACCTCGTCACACGCTGCTTACGAGTAGGACACTCAAAACAGTTCTTCGTCTCAATTGGTAATGGGCCTTGCCTAATAGGTAGATATGTGAGTAGTGCGAGGCACCGATACTGATATTCGAGCGCAGTTATGCCGGCTGCGTGAAACCAACCCCTCCCACGCCTCGCCTTGGCTGGAGTTGCTCGTCAGAGTTAAACTTCAAGGCGACGCAAAAAAAACAAACCATCCGTACATACGATGTACCACTTGTAAGTGTGTCATGATACCATCAAATAGCTCGGTCGACACCCCACCATACAAGGTGTTGCCACCGTCGATGGCTAGCCCTGGTGGTGCTTCCTATCGCAACATACCTGCAGTAGCTTTACGGCTGTGCGTACGGGCATAATAAGGTTTTACAAGGTTTCGATACTTTATTTTCCACAATTCAAGAGGTTAGGAGCCTTGTTTACTGGTTGGGAGGAGGAGGCGGTGCACGGCCACCCCATCCGTACTCTAGAGCCGGTTACGGTGTTTACGTGTTTACGGTGTACCTGGCACTCATATCCGAGTATCCCCCCTGTAAATGGCGCTCGTAACCCTAACACGAACCCCAAGAAATATGAAAGTATGACGACGATGTGGCAAGCACCAGGGATAACCATTGGTTGGCGGCAATACCTGGCGTGGCGGGGTGGTGGCGTGGAGGCTGCCGAGATAATATCCTCCGGGACCCTTGAGGATAAGGACGATGTAGCTCTGTCTGGTGCTACTCCTCCTGTCATAGTAGACCCCGCATCAATAAAGATGGTGGTATAACTTAGAACAGGAAGCCCATGACAGGAAAAAGCTTGTAAAGATGATAAATAAGGTGTTGAGAGCAAGCAGAGAGGGGGCGGCGGTGCACGCCCACCACCTCTGCCTTCGAGGGCCGAAAACGGTGGTCACTTTTCACAGATTCATCCAGTGTAGGCAAGGCTGATGATTTGCTAGCATGCTGAGATACGCACATCGTACTCCAACGCGGCATGGTGTGGCAGCAGCAGATATACAGTAGGTAGGATGTCGTTGCGTCAAGAACCAGGACTCGCCATTTGCGACAGCAACACCATGTTTGACGAGGTTGTGCGGTAATAGCCTTGTACAAAAGCCAATCTTGTGAAACAAAACCATTTGAAGATGTCTGGCATTTTAAGTAAACGCGGTCATCTTGGAAATGTGATTTTCTCGCAAGAGCAAGCCCAAACCATCAAGGAAATGGTCATAAATACTCGCAGGATCTGGGGGAGAAATGGATACGCGCGGTAGACCGCCACCACCTCTGTACTCGACAGCCGGTAGCGGTTTACTCATTTTCAAATTTATGTATATACAAACCCATTAGACGCGGCTCGGAGCTGGTTGAAGTATCCCAAATATGAGTCAGTCAGTATTTTCTTGTACGCACCATCAGCCAAGTGCAATGGCAAGCACCAGCGGCAACCATTGGTGACAGCGACACCCTGCGTGACGTGGAAGTGGCTGTCGGGCTAGTCTTGACCGGGATAGACTTGACGGGGACCCTCAAATACGGCACCTGGTATGGTTGAAGGGTGTACGCGCGTCAGCTTAGCGGAGACCAGGGAAGACCATTTTACTCGGACGAAAACAATCGAAGTAGAAAAGAACATGTCTGGAGATGAGGTATGTTACGAGCAAGCAGAGAGGGGAGGGGGGTGCACGGGCGCCAGCGCTGTACGAGAGCCGCGAACGGTGACTGTCGTATACCAAGTATATTAGTTCTAGAGTATACCAGTGTACCACTGGCGAGTGAGTGTACGAAATGCTTATCCCATAAACGCGGCTGAAAACTTGTTGCAACGTCGGAACATGCGGATTGTAATCGGCTCAGCAGCAGCTGTAGAGGTCGGTTCATATGGGGCAGGAGCACAGGTAAACACCCGAGCCCACCACCCATTGCAGCAGCCCCTTGCTGTGTAGCGAAGTTGTGACGTGATGACTTATCAAGCCAATTTTTCTTGAAACATTTATTTAATGCAGATGGGTCAGCCGTGTCTGGCGTTTGGTTCATGGCAACCCATGAACACGGACGCACTCCATCGAGAATGTCCATATCAATGAATGTTACACAGTGCGCCACAATTTAGTATCACGAAGCAAGGGCGTCGGGCTGGCGGGGTGTCACAGCACCGGGGCGTCGGAAAAAGGCGGAGGATCTCCTTTAATGGAAGCGTGTGCTGCTATCGACCGAGCCGTGACCGGGATGCCCTTTTTGCACCTATGCGTTGGGCAGGGATGGTATTGCAGTGACGGGGCGCCGGGGAAGAACGGGGGACACGTTAGATGGAAGGTACACGCTGTTACTGGTCTGTAAACGGGATACTGTTTTGTGCACCGGCGATAATTTATCGCTAGGCAGGGGGGTGTTGCAGCAACGGGGCTCCGAAGAAAAAAACGGGGGATCCGAAACATGGAAGGCGCACGCTGTTGCCGGTCTGTGACCGGAATATCCGTTTTGCACCGACGATAGTTATGCCTCGGGCAGGGGGGGTGCTAGAGCGACGGGGCGCCGAGAAAGAACGGAGCGTCCGTTTCATCGAAGGTGCACGCCTTTGTTGCCGGGCCGTGGTCGAAATGCCCGTTTCGTACCGGTGATAGTCTTACATCTGGCAGGGAGTTTGCGTCAGGATTTAGTACGGTGAAACACAGGGACTAGTCCTGGGATAAACACCTCTTTGCGAGAGTAGGGGTCAAGCCCTTGGAAGCTCCCTGCTGAAACAGTACCTTTGGAGTAAGGAGGAGTGTTCCCTCCGGGGGGGGGCTACGTAAGAATGCTGTGGAGAGCAAATCATGAACGTAAGAAAATCAACTCATCACCTGGTACTTTCCAGTGCCACCCAAAGAACGAAGATCAAACTTGAACCCTCTGCCTACCTACCTATAGAACGGTCGGCACTACCATCACGGTATCGCCGGTCAAGATATTGAACCTCATTGTCCGCTGTAGCAAAAGGAATATTGGAAATCGATCAACTTGGAGGTTCACGGAGCAATCTCTCGAACGAACCCAGAGAGAAAGACGAGACCAGTCAGAGAGAGAGAGAGAGAGCAAAAAAAAAAAGAAAAAAAAAAAGAGAGAGAGGATAGAGGGCGATTGAAGCCGCCCTCAAGATGTTTTTTCATTTGTACCTGGAGTAATGTAACGACCTACAGTATTAGTGGTATCCGGTCGATCGAGCTCGCTTGCGCACGCGTACACGCACACGCACTTACGCACGCTCGCCGACAGGCAGAGCGCTTGACTTAGCTAACATATAGTTGAAACACATAATACACTGGTGATAAAACCGAACACACATATATGTTGTAGAACGAAAGAAACAAATCAAACAAAAGAAATGTCCTGGCGGCAGCTGTTGAGTACTCCAAAAATCGGGCATTCGCGGGAAAGGAACAGGTGCTGTTGCGCCGCCGTTGCCACCGCCGCTCCGAAGCTGCCGCCGGCCAAAGCCCTCACGTCCATCGACGCCCCGGCGTGAAACTCTCATCCATTCACCATGGCTTCTTCACAAAGAACCAACGAATCGTCATGACCAACGTACGTCTCTCATCGAAAAGTTTCTATGTAAGTAAAAAAAACGCCACCGACGGAAAAGACCTGAGAAAGACCTGTAGTCGTCAGGGAGCATCCGGGATGCACCCCCGGGTTTCCTATAAACTCTATGTACCCGCCGAAAGATCCATATCCACCTAAAGAAATCCGGGGATGCACCCCCGATGCCCCCCTGACGACCAAAGACCCTCTATCGACGACGGCGCCTTTCCCTGACCCGGCGCGACTCCGAGCGCGACGAACCTTGCCACCGTAGCGCGCACGCGCGGCGGGAGAGGGAGATTCTGCACCTGCTATGTAACAGAATACCCAACCAACAAAAGTGTAGCAATACATCATTAATCGGTTCATAACGGAGGCTCTTGGGGCGGTTCAAAACCGAGCCAGCCAGACTCTTCTTCGGCAGTGAGCAAGCGGGGGCACAAAAACGGGACCTGCAAGTGTTCTCTGACAAACAACGGGGGGGGGCAGCCGTGGCCGACGCGACGCGGCGCGATGCCATGGCATGGCATAGCGACGGCAACAGCAGCGAAAATAGCAGCGGCAATAGCAGCGGCAATAGCAGCGGCGGCGGCGGTGGCGGCCGCAGCAGTGACAGCAGCCGCGGCAGTAGCAGTAGCAGCATCAGCCGCAGGACCAGCCGCAGCATCAGCCGCAGGACCAGCCGCAGCACCAGCCACGATACTTGCAACCACCGCAGTAGCAGCAGCAATAACACCAGCAACAGCAGCAACAGCCGCAGTAATAGCAGCAGCAGCAGCAGCAGCAGAAGCATCAATACCAGCAGCCGAAGTAGCAGCAGTCACAGTAGAAACAACAACAGCAGCAGCCACAGTAGTAGCAGCACGATGGCTGGCCCCACGTAGCAACCAACCGACCAAGCCACAACGCCCAAAGGGGAACTCTCTAAAAAAACTTGATAACACCTAAAACCTAAAACCGATAGAGCTTGAGGTCTACCAGCACCACCACCACCGCCAGCACCAGCACCAGCACCACTATCACTACCACCACCACAAAGCTATAGCTATGAAGCCCCTCTCAGCTAGAGGTTCGAGTCGCTCCAGACAACACCCGGCTATATATTACACGAAAAACGTCCACACACAAAGTTTACATAAACGGAGCATCTCGATAGAACAAGCCTTCCGACGTACAGGCGACCCTGTTTGAACAGGCATCCAAATCGAACAAGTACCCCGATTGACAGGCAATCCTGGTTGAGCAGGAGTCAAGACTAAACGGATCCCCAGACTAAACAGGCCTTCTGGTCAAGCGGAAAATCTGGTAGAGCAGGAATCATGATAGTGCAGGAATCCTGAGAGTACACGAATCCTGGTTCATCAGGAATCGTGACGGAGTACGGAGAGATGCTGGCTGAACAGACTACAAAAACAGAGCACCCTGGGTATAGTCCAACAGGCTTACATAAATAAACGGAGCACCCTGGTTATAATCAAACATGTCACATAAACAAACCAGGCCACACAAATGCAGCAACCTGATTTCCATACTAAACAGGCCGCGCGAAAATCGTGACAGCCCGAAAATACTAAACAAAAAAAGCAGGCCACAAAAACGTGTATAGCAACCTGACTGGTTATCATATACGTTCAAAACAAGCTACAGAATCACGAAGCCTCCCCCCCCCCCTTCCGTACTAAATCCAACAGCCTGGGCTGGGCAGCAGGTTCATAGTAACTAGACCAAACCCAGCAGGCGTGGACGGGGCACACGCTCAGAGCAACCTGACCACAGTCACAAAAAAAAAATTACCTAAAAAAGAAGAGGCCCCTCCTGCCAGACCCCATGGGTTACGCTGGGCAAAAACTCGTTTCCAGCGGCCTAGTCATAGCAGCAACTTAGGCTACAAAAAAACGGACAGTTCATCCTCCCCCCCCCATCCCTCGCCAGGCCGGACAGGTCAATCGTTCACCGGAGCCTCTGACTATCACACAAAAACAGGCTGGAACCGAAAGACGTATACCCCCGCCCTCTGTAAGATCGAACAGGCCGCCCTGGGTAACACGTGTACAGCAACCTGACTATCTCATCCAAACAGGCTACCACGGGAAACCTCTGCCGCCCCCCCCCCTCCCCCCCCCCCTGCCAAATCAGACAAGCGAGAAAAGCGGATACCTCCCCCGGAACCTCCTCCTGTCACATCGGACAGGCGAGAAAAGCGGATAGCCCCTCTCCCCCCCCCCCACTTGCCAAATTCCGATGGGCCGGTTACAGCAACCCGATCGTCACATCCAACCAGGCACCGGAAAAACGGACACGTTCTCCTCCCCCTCTCCCTATCCCCCTCCACGACCTCCAAACCGGGCAGACCAGGCTACATGATCGAACAGCCCGACTTCGTCGCTTTCCCCTCTTCCGATGCCTCGTTCTCCTTGCCTCTATCGTCCAGGCTACCGTTCTTCTTCTTCTTCTTCTTGTTGGTTTCGTCCTGCTTCGGCTTATCAGGCTTGGACTTATCCTTAGGTTTGCCCTTGTTGGCCTTTTTTCTCGGCCTACCCCCTCGTGTTGCTTCCGCGGAAGCTTTGGCCAGCACTTCGGCCTTGTGAGCGGCGGCGGCGGCGACTTCCGTCGTCAGCTGCAGTCCGACCTTCGCCGAGATGTCCACCCGAGGGGAGTCCCTCACCTTTTGATTGATTCGGGGGTGGGGGAGGAGAAGCCAAACAAAAAAATCGGCTCCTATTCGTTGTGGCATTATATATAGCATACTTCGAAGTATATACAAAGAACAAAAAGTACATACTTCCTCTGTCTCATGAGTCTGGGAACTTATGTTGGGAAAGACCGTTAACGGTCTCGGAAGTCTTCGGCGATATTTTTTTCGAAATCTTGAGCGTTTTTTGGGTTGAACATTTGTTTGTTTTTTCTTGCGCACTACCCTGCATGGGCTAGCGGCTATAAAAAAAGTAGTCAGGCCGAAAATGGCCGTATTTGACCCCTTTCCAGAAGGGGGGGGGGGATGGGGGCACTATGGAAAATAAAACTAGAAACCCCCAAGAATTATCCCTAACCCTAAACCTAGCCCCTCGCTACTCAACGATCCATGTCGCGTCCCCCTATACCAAAACCAGTATATTAGTGCCCTACACTAAAAACAAGACAATTGGGGGTTCCACACTATAACCAAGACATGCCGGGCAAACCAAACACCAGTAGGGCCCTATCCCAACCCCCACGTATCCATGTCGCTTCCCCCTACACTAAAACCAGTATAGTATTGACCCCACACTAAAAACAACACACTTGGGGGTCCAACACTAAAAACAAGACACTTTGGGGACCACCCTAAAACCAAGACACTTCCGGGGTAAAAAATAGTGTCGGCACACCGTACTTTTCGCAGATCGGGCCCATCGAGCCCTTGGGCACCCGCACCTTGCCCGGCGGAATAGCCAGCGCAACCTCAACCGCAATTGCAATGCGGCGGCCCTCTGATAGCTCGCCACCCTTACAGCGAGGTTGGGGGGTACTTGGGGGCGTATCCATTGTTTGTAGTGTGTGTGGGGTAGGTTTGGGGTGGTAATCACGAATTATCACAAGAATTCTCATAAAAAATCTCAAAAAACGTTCTCAAAAATATTCTCAAAAAAGGGCCAAAATAGGAATATTTTGACTTCATTTTAGTATGGACAACTAACTTTTTTTTTTGCATCAGCTTCGTTGGCGCTTCATCTTTCCAACGAACCCAACTATAGGATGATCGGAATAGTGCGCATACCCGAGCAATTTAAAGTCCATAAGTTCTCAGACTTATGAGAGAGAGGAAGTATATATATATATGGGTTCTTGGTTGGTTCTCACAATATGTTTATACCTGGTATTTACCAGTACTTCGAAGTACTGAACTATACCTTGACCACCGCCACCACCAACATACCATTGACCGGCTTAAATGTTACAACTGCAACCCTTGCCACCACCTCCTACCCTTGCCTGCCCACACACAACCACCCCACACCCCACCAACACCCCGACCCTGACCACCGCCGACAGCACCCTCACTCCCACCGCAACACTACCAAGAACGCCTCCATCGACACCACCCCCAACAGTACCATCAGCAAGAACAACAACAAGAACAGCAACCACGGACCAACACGCCTTCAATATCACCACCAACAACAAAAACAACACTAACAACGACTAAACAACAAAAACAAAACACACAACCACCAACAACACAGCGATCAACAACAACACCGCAATCACCGACGATGCCACTACCACCACCACCACCACCTCCACCATCACCATCACCACCATAACCACCACCCACCCACCCCCACCCCACCAACACCCGCATCGCCAGCAACAACAACCGGTGTCCTCGCTATAGACAACCACCTCCGCCATCAGCAAGAGCAACGAGAACAACGAGAACACTTCCTCCGTTCGTCCGCAAAAAAAAAACAAAAAAAAACACCGTGACCGCCAAAATCTCCACCATCGGCACCACCAACTCCCCCACCCCACCCCCGCTTCCCTCCAAACAAACGCCACTCCACCCCAGCCCCCCCCCCCCCCCCCCGGGGTCCCCGAATCTCCTCCCTTCCTCACCTGATCCCTTATGCACTCGACCTGCTTGTCCTGCTCCTCTCCCGACCCGTTCGTCCACATGAAAAACTGCTGCGTATTCCACCTCTTCAGGTCCGTCGCCTCCATTATACTGTCCACCACCTTCCGACACTCCGCCTCGTGGATCGCCTGGTCCGCCATACTCTGCGCCATGAACGACGAGTCCCTCCGAAGCACGAACATCTTCGCGCAGGGGAGCCGAGTGAAAGCCCGGTACAGGATCCCGTAGTTCTTGATGAGCGTCGGGGTCACCCGCTCCTGGTTCAGGACAATCAGCACCGCGTTCGCGTACCCCACCCCCCTCAGCTTCGTCACGGTCTCGTCGTAGTAGATGTCCGAACTCCGGGGATACGGGTCGGGCAGCCCCGGGGTGTCCAGGACGGACACGCGGTCCCCCACCACGAGCTTGGGCGCCACCGTCTTCATCCCCACCCGGAACACGGCGCGGTACTTCTTGGACCTGCCCATCAGCGCGCTCGCCAGGCGAGACTTCCCGCAGCCGGCCACCCCTACGATGACCACCAGCGGGGGGCTTCGCCGGGTGAGGGAGCCCATTGGTCTCGGCACCGGCATGCTCTTGAAGTTGCCCAGGGAATCTCGGTATTCCTCGGGGATATCTGCCGACACCGAGACGCGTGGGAAGAAGGGGGAAGGGGGAGGGGGGGGGGGGGGGGGGGGCGGGGGGGGGTACTCCAAAATGTTGCTTGCCATAGGTCATTTGATCGCTGACCAAGGGAGAGGGGGGGGGGGGGGGGGGGGGGGTATAGTACGAGCGATTTTTTTGTTTACAACTTTAACGACGCCGAAAACAAAAAAAAACACAAAACACAAAACACAAAACAAGAACCGCTTTCGAGTTTTCGCCTGAAGCGTCCGTCGGTCCGTTCGCACCCGACCGAAACGCTCCCAAAGTAGAAAAAGGTGCCGTATACACACCACCCTGTCCGGATATATAAGGAATGTTTTTCACATCGAGTAGTTCTACGATAGAGGTAGCACATTTCTGCTATTTTGTTTCTGAAAGACACTGTTCCTGGACCCCAAGTCGTCGGAATGTCAATCTTAATTTCGAACAAAAAAACGTTTTGTAGACTCGGGCCATGGGATTATTCGCCGCGATGCATTTTGATTTTTGCTGAAGTCGGTTTTCGGAAGAGGCAAGGAGCTCCTTAAGTGAGGAGCCTCAGAAAAATTAGGGTGAACCTCTATCGTAGAACGCCTCCATCGTCTTAACCAACAAGCGGCCCTTACATTTCCGGACAGATTTTGGTACCTGTCTTGGGCGTTTGCTAAAAAAACAAAAAGCGGAAACGTCCCGTTAACGCACGCGCACAAGTTGACGACAGGGTACACGCATCCTGCTGCGCGTTCTTGCTACCGTGCGCGCGGGTGAGGGTGAAAGAACTTGCCACATTACTGCCCATGTACCGACGGTACCCTCTCCCCGCGGCTCCGTCGACCTCGCCCGCGTCCATGGCCCGTCTCGCTTCTATGTACTCGTATACACGGACTCGTTCCAGCATACTGGGCGTCCACTGTTCGGGCGAAATACTGGTTGCAACCAGTATACTGGTTGAAGCTGGTTGAAACAGTAGATACTGGTTCAACCAGTATACTGGAGGTACACTTACCTGCTGTTCCGTCGACCTCTCCCGCATCCATGACCGTCTCGCTTCGGGGCTCGGTCTCCTCGCTTCCCTCTTCCGGGATCTTTGCGACGACATCCTTCTTTTCGCCCTTGGGCTTGGCTCGTCTGCTCTCCCGGAAACCCGCCATCTCCGCAGAGGCCGCTTAAGGGGCTTGGAAACCCCGTTTCCCTAAGAGAAACTACCTGCACGCGCGTGGTGTTTGAGAACACAAAAAAAAAAAACGGGAGGAAAAAAAAAAAACGGGGGAAAAAAAAAAAATTGTGGCGGGGGGGGGGTTGTACTCGATAGGAGAGATGTACTCGATCTCATGCTTGGCCGTAGTAGCCGTATGACCACAGACCCTCGCATCCCTAAAATGCCGGGACGGAGCATCGTCGGGTTTTCACCCACCAGGCAGACATTGCTTGCGCCATGCGCGGAGCGTCGTGAGGTGTCCGGCGAGTCGCGTGAAGGGTGAGCTGCATCCCGCTATTAATAAGAACCTCTTGTGAGGCGGACTTGTGTGTGTTAGGGGGGGGGGAGGGTGTACTCGATAGGAGATACGTACTTGATCTCATGCATGGCCGCAGTCGTATGACCATAAACCCTCCCTCGCATGCCTACAATGCCAGGACGGAGCCTGTCGGGTTTTCACCGACCAGGCAGACATTGCTTCTCGCACAAAGCGCGAAGCGCCGTCAGGTGTCCGGCGAGTCGCATGAAGGGTGAGCTGCATCCTCTACTAAGAGCCGCTTTTGAGGGGGGGGACAACAACAGCAACAGCAACAGCAACAACAACAACAACAACAACAACAACAACAACAACAACAACAACAACAACAACTTCAGTTTTTGTATACGTTCTGCGATAGAGGTGGCACATTTCCGCAAAAAAATGTTTTTTCTGAATGACGGGGTTCCTTGACCCAAAATCGTCGGGATGCCAACCTTGTTTCGAAAAATTACGTTTGTGTATACTTGGGGGACATGGGATTATTCATCGGGATGCAATTAGGTTTTTGCTGAAGTCAGTTTTCGGATGAAGCATCGAGCTCCTTAACCCCTTTAGGACCGCAATCCCGTTTTGGGGACAAACTACTTGAATTTTGAGTGGTTTGTCCCCAAAACGGGACTGCCGTTCTAAAAGGGTCAAGTGAGGAGCCTCAGAAAAATTAGGGTGAACCTCTATCGTAGAATGCATGGTTGGTACCAGTAGAACAAAAGCAACCCGTGCAAATGCCCTGTCATATTTTCGATACGTTCAAAACATAGTTATTTCGTGTTGCCTTGCTTGTGGGTCTGGACACTTGACCGAAACGATTGACGAAAGAAATCCCCTCCTCTCAGGAGAAAAAAAAAAACAGAGCGACTTGACTATTCACGCCTCGGACAACGTAACACTCGGATAACACTTATCTACGTTATGGGGCCCAACACAGGGACGTGGTAACGTACTGTTAATAATACGGGGGACCATAGTTATTAGGACCAAATATTGTTGGTAAAAATACCGAAATATATGAGTGTTAGAGTGTACCGTAGGTCCTATCAAATATGGTCCCCCGTATTAAACATGGTGTGGACCAGTTTCGCAACTCACACCTACCGAAACCAGCTGCTTCGAAATTGGCCGTCATGCTTCACGAATAGCTGAAACGGATTACGCCGAAAATCAATATCATGGTGCTACGACTACCGGTGAGGTATCCTTAACCCTTTTAGAACCGCAGTCCCGTTTTTGGGGACAAACCAGTCAAATTCCGAGTAGTTTGTCCCCAAAACGGGACTGCGGTTCTAAAGGGGTTAAGACCAGCCCAAGCCTCCGAACAATTGCCTGGAATGGTTGGCGAAGCAATCTCCCATCAGTTCCTACAACAAAAAACGAGTGACGTACCTACAAAAAAAATCGCATCTAAGTAGGGGCACAATACACTCAAAAAATCCAAAATCGCTTCGGTTTTAGTAATTTTAGAACCCCAGGGTTCAGACGACCAAAACCTACGCCTTCCTACTCTCGTAGCATCTTGCACCAGGTGTGTGCACGCGTGCGTATATAAATCCGCCTTTTCGTGCGTCGGGCTACAGCTCTCGATGGTGCATTGGCCACCAACATAAGACACGCTTGCAGCCCACACCAGAGTCGAAACGGCTACAGCATTTACAGAGAGCTGTGAGTCAACACGGCTTACCGCAAGCCACCGACGAAACTACTGTTTACGGGAGACCGTAGTAACTAGGACCCGCGGTACACACAAAAACCTAAATATTCACCTATTTTTACTACTGTAGCAATATTTGGTTCTATCTAATATGGCCCCCCGTAAATAGCCGGACTTACGGGGGAGAGAGAGTACATCGTTTTCCCGGGGGAGCCGACTGTCCGACTCAATGGGTTCCCACACTTGTATGCTGTTGGATTTAGGGTCCCCCCCCCCACCCTCACCCCCTCACCCCCCCCCCTCCCCCCCGAGAGAGTACATCGTTTTCCCGGGGGAGCCGACTGTCCGACTCAATGGGTTCCCACACTTGTATGCTGTTGGATTTAGGGTCCCCCCCCCCCACCCTCACCACCTCACCCCCCCCCCCCCCCCCCACCCCCTCACCCCTCCCCCTCCCCCCCCCCCCAGCCGGTCAGGGCTGATCGGGCTCGCCTCGCTCGGCGGACTTCCAACCCCTTTTCGTGAATCAGGAGGGTGAACATTGGTGTCCCCGGGTACTGACAGGTTAAGCGGTCGCTGTGAGATGGCATGGGTAGCAGCATCACATGATACCTACCGCCCGTAAAGCCGAGCGCTCACGCGGTTTGCTGACACCAAAAAGGGTCAAATCAAGTAGGTGAGGCGGCTGGCCTTTGCAGCCGACTTCGCCGACTAAAAGACCAAGAGGTAACTGCAACTGGCCGGCGGCACCTATCGATCAGCCGCTAGTCGTGAAAAAGTGCCGAGTGACGGCTCTGCCAGGCGGTGACTATGCTCACTCACATCAGAGTCGAACCGGTGACCACGTTCCCAGCGAGACGTTAAAACAAATACTATTACGCGGGGGCCGTATTAAATAGGACCTACGGTACACGCAAAAACCTATATATTTCGCTATTTTTACCAAAAGTATTTGGTCCTATTTAGGATGGTCCCCCGTAATACGAGAGACGAGGTACCTGTGCTACAAATCAGCGGGGGTGGACGGTCGCTACGGCGTGAACGTAACTACGCGTAACCAAGTTGGGCTGGCCGGAGCGGGAACGCCGCAACTACCTCTGTCCCCGGGGCCCCTGAATATACAGAAACGCCCCTATTAGGTGGGAGGAAACCCAACGCATACATAGACATCAAGTGTCATCGGCGAAACATCAACAACTCCCTTCTCCCTGATATTTTTATGTCAAGCATTATTACTTCGTGTGTGGTACGGCATCAATCACATCCCTACCTCCTAGGCAGTCTACGACACAACGTGCGACGCACCAGGCACATACTGTATTTCGAAAACACACGTGACATATGTTTTGAATACATAATGACAGCACTACAGGAAGGAGAGCGCCGAGTACGTGATTAAAAAAATCTTCTGCCGTGTTGCACAGGCGAGCACATACTGTATTTAAAAAAACACACCTAACATCTTTTTTTTAATACATACTGACAGCACTACATGATGGGACACAAACTACAAAATAAAAAAATGTTCCGAGGTGTTGCACAGGCCACTCGGAGTTCCACCGCGGAAAAAAACTATACCGGGGATACGCCTTTTTTACCTCCGGGGGGATACATGCAAAAATCCCCTGGCAGTAGACGTAATAACGCGTAATTTTTCACCAGGGCTGTTTTCCAGTAATTACGCGTAAGGTTTTGACGGGCATCGACGAAACGGCGATCCGAGGGAATTCGCAAACCTCGTACCTGGTACGTCATATCATTCCATTTGTCATCTCACAACATGTATCATCGAAGCTCTTTTGTTCGCAACACACCATCCACATCAAAAACAGGACACGTCGGACATGGAAGATGTTACCAGTCAGACCCGAACACTTGACGAAAAAAGGCCAAGGGGGCAAATAAAAAAACAATCCAGATATTCGTACATACCGGTATATACTTTCACCAAGACAGAACTCCTGAACTCTGCAGCTTCAGATTCTCGTCTTCCTCGTATCTATACTGGCTGACTGTACACCCTGCACGAGGCCAACCAAAACCCTGACTGCTGCAGTACGCGCGATCGCCGTACCACACACGGCTCGCAAAGAGAGATGAGTTTCGACGAAATCCTCCATCTCCCAGCTCTCTTCTTGTGTGTGTGTGTTTTTTTGTTTTCAATTCTAAATAGGGTTCGTGCCGTCGCCACGGTGGTCTTACTACAACGGGGCGCCATAGTAAACAGGACCAAATATTGTTAGTAAAAATAGGTATATATATATAGGTTTTTGTGTGCACCATAGGTCCCTATTTACTACGGCCCCCCGTAATACTGTTAATATCACTCTTGTCCCTTATATATATGGGCACTCCCTTATATATCGACACTTTGTGTTTCATTTCAGTATAGAAATGGTCCCTATATTTCGAGACAGCTTATGGTTTTTAATGACCCTAACGGTAGAGAAAGGTCGCCTGCTACAGCGTGGGCACAGGCACAAACTCGCCGAAGCGAGTCGAGGAGGGGAGAAAGCGATGGATCCTTCTGGCGAAAAAACAAAATGCAAGAGGCAAGCACCGAAGTGGGAAAGGGGGAGTTACTCGATGCTCGATAGGAGAGATGTACTCGATCTCATGCATGGCCGTAGTCGTATGACCATAGACCGTTCCTCGCATCCCTACAATCCCGGGACGGAGCATGTCGGGTTTTCACCGACCAGGGAGACATTGCTTGCACCAAGCGCGAAGCGCCTTGCGGTGTCCGGCGAGTCGCATGGAGGGTGAGCTGCATCCCACTACTATTAATAATAAGAACCGCTTGTGAGGCGGGCTCGCGGGGGAAGAGCCTGCTACTTACTGTGCGTATGTGACTCGGCGAAGATATTGAATGGAATGGCAAAAACAAAAACAAAAAACAAAAAACGAAAACGAAAACGAAAACAAAACACGTGCCAGGCGCCAGGTGTGTGGAAGCAACAAATATCACGCGTGCACATACTTAGTCACTGCACGCATTTCCCATTTTACGTTCTTTCACGGGCAATCATCGCTGCTCGGATTGAGTCATGAACATACCAGACACCCCTCCGCGGTGTGCCTGCCACAATAAGGCGAAGCTGGACAAGTCATATACCCCTGCTAAAACCGGTACAATAGCGAAAACAGAGTCCGTACGTACCTCTTCTGTTATCACACAGACTCGCACCCACAAAGAGATGAAAAAAAAAAAAAATGCAAGCTATCTATTCAGTAACGCTGTCGGTAGGAACACGTACAGCAGGGTAGTAATCACGGAGGACCATAGTTAATAGGACCTAATACTGTTGGTAAAAATGGTTAAATATATAGTTTTTTATGTATACCATAGGTCCTATTAACTATGGCCCCCCGTAAGAGTCGTAGCTGTCATCAACTCGTGTGCGCTGGTGAATGCTGGGCCAGCAGTGGATGCCTTTGCCGTCGACCGTCGTTTTATCGGGGGCCGGCCGGACGTACTTCTAACGGAAATGCCCCAAGCGTAACATTTTTTTTTAATAATAGATTTCTTGTTTTCATCCTCCGGCGGATTATATAAAAATAAATCTTAAGCCCACCACACTTCCACATTCAGATTCCATGTCGTGGCGTCAATTTAACCCATGGATCCGGTTGCAAGGTGCAACAGCGATTGTCGAAAGGAGGAGCGGAACGAATGGCACCCACCAAAACTTGCAAGGCTCTTCAGGCTGGCACGTAAATGCAAAACGCTCGTGTATGTACAGCAGGAGTTGCTATAGACATACATGGCCTACATGGTACCAGAAGGAAACAGGGTCAGGGTGCCAGAGGTGGGGGCTCCGGCGGCTCCTGCGGAGGGAGGACTGACTATATTCCCGCACCACCAAGTGGGAGCCGGGTACCAAAGGGGGTGGGGGCCAGAAATGGGAATAAGTTCGTACCAGAAATGGGAATAAGTTGCCAGGTGGCACATAAAATACGCGCAAATCTAAGAACCTTGCACGCATACGTGCAATTTCTGCGTTGGTGTAAAACCGAAGGCGCCGTGGAAAACTTGAATCTCCGATTCGCTCGTGATCACCCAGTGCGCGACTAATAAATAGTTGTAGACAACGACCACGTGGGGGAGGGGGGGGGGAAACGCACATATCTGGTAGGTCGGACACTATTTAATGTACCACCCTTGAAGGGAATATAATCCCCCGTTCTAGCGCTATTCGCGGCTGGATTGGTGTAATACTAGTTTCAGTGTCGTTCCCGTTTTTCTGCGGCCTCCCGAGTGGAAACCCCGATAGGATGGTGGATGCATCAGTCACGAGGAATCAGCGTGCCGTTGTGGGCCCTGCCGGCGTGGAAACGTCTATATAACGAAGGATGTCTTCGGGAGGGTGCGAGCCAGATGTACACTGGGGTTACTTGCTCGGTAAATGAATGCCCTACCGACGTCTTTGGTGCGGTTGGGTACGGCCTCAACGTCAATACGCTACCGATCAGTCCGATGAGAGATCGGTACGTAATTACGTATGAACTCGATACCGCTTTCCGACAGTTCGGTAACTTTTCGGTATGAGCTCGATACCGGTGCTACAGCAGTACCCGACAATTCGGCAAGTTCGGTACGCCCACTAAAAATACCCGGGTATCCGTGTATACCCGTCATGTACCGAGCACACCTTTGGTCGCCTTGTTGGGACCGCAGTTGGTAAAAAGAACAAAAAAAAAAGAGAGAAGGAGTCCCAAGTTGACTATTGCACCATCATCGCCTATTGCGTGGGAGCAGAGTGAGGATGAAAAAAAAATCGGGTGCCCGAGCTACAACTGCTGCTGCTGTACAATACAATGTCTTGCAACCGTACAGACAACACGGCCAGGGAGGGCGAACCACGACGACATCGCTCACGTTGCTGGGAGTGCACACTGCCCATTGGACCGGTCGATAAACCCAAACTTATCGGGGGGAGGGGGGAGGGGGGAGGGGAGAGGGGAGGGGTACTCGATAGAAGATATGTACTCGATATCATGTATGGCCGTAGTCGTGTGAGGGAGGGGGGGGGGGGGGGGGGGGGGGGGTTGCCACTACTGTCCCCTGCCTGTTTCGTGAAAAGAGGTGCCCGTTACCGGTCGCAACACCCGACCGAGGCTCCGTAGTTTTTTCTTCGCGGCAACACAAGAATAGAAAAAACATTGGTGCACAACGCCTCCATACATATATATATATATATTTTCCCCGGCTCGTTTTTTTCAAGTGTTTGCCACATCGCCTGCGGGGGGGTGGGCACGACAGTTTGTTTCTTCTATTTTTATTCTTCATCCTTCTTTTCTTTTTCTTTTTTCGATTTGTCTTCTTTGTTTTTTTTTTTCTTTGTTTCCTTTTGTTTCTCTATGTCATAGAATGTGTATGTCGTGCATGTCGTATCCAGTACGATGGCATGGCATTGCATTGCCCAATGCTGTGCTTACTGCATACCAGGGTACCAGGTACGTGGCAACGTATGTAGTATCTCTGTGGCGTAGCTTTGTGATCACATAACTTATATGACACCTCTTCTAGGATGGAAGAATCGGCACGGACACTGGTTGTGCTGGATGTCGACGACTAGAAAGCACGGTTTAATGTGAAGTACACACACATACGTTGGATACCTTGGAAAAAAAATGTCAGACCCCATTTCGGGGTGCAAAAGGGGTCAAATGTGTGCTCCAGGGTCGGTATGCGGGGGGGCTGAGGTCGGGGTGTGGGATCAGGATGCCACGTGGGAGCAGGCTCGGCGAGAACGCGCCGATCGGTCGAAACAAAAAAAATCTTGACAGGCTCTCTCTTGTGTCTGCAAATGACTGCACCCCGCAGGAAAATATCACAGCCTACAGGCATTGTAGTGTGACGGGGGGCCATAGTAAATAGGACCTACGGTACACACAAAAACCTGTATAATTCGCTATTTTTACTAACAATATTTGGTCCTATTTACTATGGCCCCCTGTAGTGGTGCCGTGGATCTATCTGTGGTAGGGTCCCGGTCTCCCGTTATGAGATTTGTGTGCGCAGGATATCTGCGTGTGGTGCAAGATCCAACTCAGGAAGCACGGTGCGAGAAACAGACCGAATGCAGACTGACATGGCTGCGTGTGCGCCATCCGACAAAACGAGGTATGGTGTGCACCATCCTACAGGCCAGGAAAATACATCTGCTCAGAGCAAACTACAGCAGCACATCATCAAGTGGGCAAAATAGATCTTCTGTCCCGCGGCACAGATGTCAGGAGACATGTCAAGCAGGCAAAGACAAAACGTGCGCTGTCAAGGGGTGCGGGGCCGGTTGTTCCTCACTAAATCCTAGTAATTCGGGGTCAAACAAGGCACGCCCAGGCAAAGTTCCTGGTTGTTAACCCTATTAGGACTGCAGTCTCGTTTTGGGGGCAATTGGGACAAATTAATTGGAATTTGACTGCCTTGTCCCCAAAACGGGACTGGAGTTCTAAGGGAGTTGAGGGGGGAAAGTGCTGTCTCCTGACATCTCTCGTCCCGTAAGTGCTGTCTCCTGACGTCTCTCGTCCCGTGCGTGGAGCACAGCGATCCCTGACGTGCCGGAAATCGGAAGCGATTCGGGCAGCGCGCTCCAGGCCGTATACATGAATGAGTAAGGCCGGAGCGAGCTTCTATGATTACGGGGGACCATTGTAAATAGGGCCAAATGTTGTTGGTAAAAATAGAGAAATATATAAAGGTTTTTTGTGTGCATCGTACATAGGTCCTATTAACTATGGTCCCCCGCAATAATAGTCTGCGACATACAACCAAAAAATAGCGGCTCGTGTTACCGGCCTCGCGTGCTCGAATCTCTGTTTTTCTCATCCGACGAACGGACTTTGGGAGATTCCGGTCCGGATCTTGGGGAGATGCTTGGCCGGATCTTGGGGAGATTCCGGTGGTTGGACGGGGGACGGACTTTCGGGCACGCGCCGTGCCGAAAATCCGAAAAATCGTTCTCTTGGTGATAAAATGAAGGAATCGTTGGGTGACCAAATGCTTGCATCGTGCTCGGCTTTTGCGCTTCCCAGCAACGCACCCAGTTGAGGACAGCAGCTACAAGCCTTTACCAGCGAGGGTTTCTATTAATAACGAGAGCTACCCTATACATTATATCATATCATATCATATCATATCATACCGTATCATACCATCTTACATCATATCACACCATATCACATCAAACCACGCCATATCGTATAATATCATATGACATCAAAATCATTTCGTATAATATGTACTTATAAGAGCACATCATATCACATCACATGTGTATAATAAAACGTGACACGTATATCATGCTACAATGCGAGGTATCACAACGTGTCGCTCATATAATATACTGGTGATATCATACAAGATCGTGTGATATGATACGATATACCGGAGTATTATGATACGACACAATACGATATGACATGATATGATATATTTTGATACGACACGATACGATACGATATGATATGATATCATCATGATATAATAAAATCTGTGGGCGACAGGTTTCGTCCAAACGCTTCACGCACTCTTTTTCCCTATGTTTACCAAGATCTTTGTAAGGATCTCGCATGAGGTATCACCGAACGTCTGACAATAAACTCATACCAGGGTATAATGTATCGGTTTATTTATCTTATCGTACAACTGCTGTGGCATCAAGATCTCCCAAGATCTCGTCGGTAAGATCCCGGTGCAACTCTTCCACGAAAAAATCGGGATTGGAAATACTGACCCGAGGCCATCAACCGTGATCTCACTCTCACTCACGTCATATAATATCATATATTTCTCGTTTGTATACTACTCCGGAGTATTAATATTAATAGCTATACCGGCATACTTCGAAAAGTATAAAATACCTGTCGCGAAATTCTCATTTTTATGCAAAGTAGACTACGAATAACTTCGTGAGGTGAGACTACTTGTTGCAGGGCCGAATGCGTGAGCTGGAACCCCGCCGAGGGACTTTTTCATACGTAAAAAAAGGACGTATTATACCTCGAGTTCGATGCGAGTCGACGAGGGAAGAAAAGGCTGAAATCTTCTCGCGATAAAAATGAAGGCACGTACCGTAGCGGGAAGGGGGGAGAAGAGCCTGCTATGTGACCCCGGATCTGAGTTACGAGTTGGAAGGAGAGAGAGAAGAAGATGTGCGAAGATAATAAATGAGATGAGAAAAAAAAAAGGAGAAAAAAAAAAAAAAGTAGCAGAGAGCGCCTTTGCATGCGTTGGTGTCTACCCGGTAAACATACGATAAGACGCGAGTAGACGAGGGCAAAAAAAATGCTGAACTCGTCGTCACGTGCTACGATAGAGGTAGCACATTTCCGCGAAAATGTTTTCTGAATGACGGGGTTCGTCAACCCAAAATCGTCGGGATGCCAATCTTGTTTCGAAAAAAATTGTTTTGTATACCTGGGACACGGATTATTCATCAGGATGCAATTTGACTTTAGCTGAAGTCAGTATTCGGGTGAGGTATGGAGCTCCCGAAGTGAGGAGCCTTAGAAAATGAAGGGTGAACCCCTATCGTAGAACACGCCTCCGTCCGGTCTCGCGAGAAGAGAAGAAGGCGCCCCCCGTTTTTTTTTTTTTTTTGGGGGGGGGGGGTACCCACTCATTACATGCCTTAGTTGTTCGACCTTTGACCACGCCTCCCTTTCCATACGGAGCATCGTTTCTGCTCCTGATACAGGCAACCCCAACAATCATGTAGCTCATAACGGTGTTCCCACATATTACATACGGAGTACTTGGTAGAAATGTTTTGCTGTCAATAACAATATTAGTATCCCCTTCCTGTTTCGCTGCCTGTGGCCACCGTCTATTAATACCGGTATCTTCTATTACGGGGGACCATCTACACAGGGGACCACAGTAAATAGGACCTACGGTATACGCAAAAACCTACCATATATTTCCCTTTTTTTACTATTGATAACAATATTTTGGTCCTATTTACTATGGTCCCCCGCAGTAGGATAGCGATCGCTTTCTCGCCATGTCTCATCTACTGCTGTAGTGATACACCAAATCTTCTCCACGTCACATTCGTCTATTCTCCTGGCGGACCCGATTCTTAGTCACGAAACGGAGGGCGCTCCAGAGCTATTACGGGGGAACACAGTAAATAGGACCAAAAATTGTTTGTAAAAACATGGAAATATATAGGTTTTTGTGTGTACCGTGGGTCCTATTAACTATGGTCCCCCGTAATAGCCCCGTAATAGTAGAGGGCGAAGGCAAGAGGACGCTCGAGTAGTTTGGATGGGAAAAAAAAACAGTCTCGCTCTCTACGTGTGGGTGTAGAGGTATCCCCGGACCAAAATCATGGCTTCCATATATACCAGCTACATGTCCAGATTCATTCTAAGATTCAATCCCACCGCACAGACCCCAGATTTCCTGGGTTCAACATTTGCACTTTCTACAATACCTAGAACTACCTACTCGTATCTTCCAAGGCACTCCGACGGAACTTATCATTTTTTTTCTTGTTCATCCTGTCTACCTGCCTGTGGAGGTTCTACAACCCTTTGCGGTTTGATGTGGTCACGGGCTAGCAGACTGCAGTAACGATGTTCGTAGCCCCGGCGCGAGCGCGAGATCAGTTAGCAAGTAACAGCGGAGTCTGCAGCGTCGGGTGCGCAGCTGTGAGCGGCGCGACTACTTGCAGCCCATGAACCGCAGCAGGACTTGAATGCAGCCCCCCCCCCCCACACACTCGCGCTATCGTTACGGTTCGCGTTTTGCGCTCCCGGGCTCCGGCGGCTCCTGCGCAGGCCTGATTACGTGTACACATATAAATAAATACATGCCACCAAGTGGGAGCAGGGTGTCAAAGAGGATCGGGTCTGGGCGGAATCGGGGAGAGATCCTGACCGAAAAAAAATGGACGTGTTGTCTGTTGGGCACCCCCGTTTTCACCCTGAAACACTCATTACGGGGGGCCACAGTTAATAGGACCTGTGGTATACAAAAAAAACTATACATTTAACCATTTCTACAAACAATATTTGGTCCTATTAACTATGGTCCCCCGTAATCAAAACAGTCACAAAAACCCTTCTAGTGTAGGGCAAATTGCAGTCTTGTTTTTGAGAGACAAAACCAGTCAAATTCCAAGTACTTTATCCCCACAACGGGGACGCAGTACCGATTGGGTCTCAAGTGCTGCAGCCCACAAGGTTGCAAATAGGTGCCGTCGGCTTATTGTCAGGTACTGGGGTGTTACCAGGCAGCATTCAGCATGTATATATAGCGGGTAGGATTTACCGATTCACTTTGAAACGCTCAAAACAACCATAAACCCCTCCCTTCTATTGATAGGGCAAATTGCAGTGTTTCTTGAGGGACAAACCACTCAAATTTCAAGTAGATTGTCCCCCAAAACGGTACCGCAGTCTTCGAAGGGCCGAGTGCTGCAGTCCACAAAGTTGCAAATATGTGCCGTCGGCTTATTATGAGGTAGGTATTGGGGTGTGCCAGGTAGCATTCGGCATGTTCTAGGGTGCAGTATCTAGTTTTCGAGGCATGGCGTACTGTGAGATAGTGGGGCTTGAATACCTGGTACCTGCTGCTCCTGAATACAAAGAAATTCGTGTCAGGGTTTTGTAAAGAAATTCGTGGGTACTCCTTATACTATAGCAATAGCGTACTGTACCAGGCACCCAGTAATACTGCTGGAGGGGGTGTTGGCGTGGTGGCCTCTCCTCCCCTTCCACCAGCAAGCCGCAATATCAGCCGGGAGATCAGGCGTTAGAGGGTCCTGCCATCGACGCCAATGTGAGGTAGACGTACTGCAGTACTGCTTGTTGTATCTCAAGGTTCGACCTGGGTCTACTACGCCTCACACGGAGAGAAGCCTGCTGCAGAGACTTCAAAACCTGAGACGCCTTACACCAAGACAAGGTTGCTGTAGACCTGCCCTCGTAGGGCGACCCTGAAGTACACCCATCTCACACTATCACGGGGGGGCATAGTTAATAGGACCTGTCGTATACATAAAAAAACTACCAGGTCTATATTTAACCATTTCTACTAACAAAATTTGGTCCTATTAACTATGGTCCCCCGTAATACGGTGATACCCTGAAAATGGAACTGACTGTTGTTTTCTTGGGGTCTGGGTATTTGCGCTCAGCTGCGTGCGACATATATTTGGTACTTGCGCTGATTGTGGCGAAAATAGCGTTGCGTTGTTGCGTTGTTGCAGTGCTGTGCTTTGCTTTGTGCTTGTTTAGCGCTGCTTCGCTCTGCGTTGCTCCGTGTTGGTTTGCTTCGCTTTGCTTCGCTTTGCTTCGCTTTGAGAGTCTATCCTTTGATCGCGCCTTGAACTTGCCTTACCTCGCCTTGCTTTGTTCTGCTTCGTTTGTTTAGTTTAGTTCGGGTTCGGTTCGGTTCGGTTCGGTTCGGGTTGGTTCGGTTCGGTTCGGTTCGGTTCGGTTCGGTCCGGTTTGGTTTGCTATGCTATGCTCTGGCTATGCTGTTGTATGGGTTTCCTATGGCACGCTATGCTATGTGCTTGCTACGCTATGCTACGCTATGCTACGCTATGCTACGCTATGCTACGCTATGCTACGCTATGCTACGCTATGCTACGCTATGCTACGCTACGCTATGCAATGATGTCCTACGCTATGCTATGCTATACAATGCTCTGCTATGCTATGATATGATATGCTCTGCTATGCTATGCTACACTATGCTACGCTACGTGCTGTGATATGCTGTGCTCTGCTCTGCATTGCTATGCTATGCTATTTTATGGTTTGTTTTGCTTTGCTTTGCTGGCCCCTTACTTTGCGCTGTTCGCCTTGCCTCGCCTTATTGCGCTTTGCCTCGGTTTGCCTTTGCCTCGCCTCGCCTCGCCTTGCTTTGCTTAGCTTTGTTTTGCGTTGCTTTGCGTTGCTTTGCGTTGCTTTGCAATGCTATGCTGAGCTCCGTCCTACTTAACTCTGTTTTGCTCCGCTTGACTCAGCGCTGCTCTGCTCTGTGGCTCGTGTTGCTGCTGCTGAAGTACTGCACGTGCTAGGCTGCGACCACTGCTGCTGCTGCTGCTGCTGCTGCTGCTGCTGCTGCTGCTGCTGTTCAGCTACCGTCAACGAGAGTGCTGACAGCGCGCAGAACACAGAACCGAAAAAGTCGCGGAATAGTCTATCATGGTGTATATAATTTCGTGCTCGTTCAAATAGTGGCACAGAATATGTAAAGTTCAACCACGACGCCGTCAAAAACCGCAGAAAAACACCGGTTCGTAGTATACATATGCTCGTACATGTAGCTGGTGTCCAGAGCATTTTAGGGTTTTTTATTATACGAAGACCGTGATCTCCAACTCCGTCGATCGGCCCAACAAACAACCAATACACCTGCAGATCAGCAGGGCAGCCCTCTACGGATGCAATGATGAGAGTGAGGATGAACGACGCAGATTTTTATCACGATGATGATGCTGATGGTGCTGAGCTTGATGAGCATGCATGGTGGTGGTTCAACCACTAGCTAGCTAGCTCGGAACATACTTGAGACCATAAGCAGACAACCCCATACAGCAAGAACCCTTTTATTACGTACATTTACGTAAGCATTCCGATATTTTCTTGCTGCGTTCATAGTGGGATGATGAACAGCCGTTTTACAGCAGCGGCGGCAGTGCGAGTAGGAGGGATACTCGTACGTAGCTGGTATACAGCGATTTTATAGCGATACTCGACGTAGCAACTGCAGCTTGCAGCACATTGCATCATCATTCGCAACACTGCGACTAATTGCAGGGTCGTGTACACCAGCCGCTGCAGCAGTAGCAGCAGCAGCAGCAGCAGCAGCAGCAGGAGGAGGACCAGCAAGAGCAGCGGGAGGAGCAGCAGCAGGACCAGACACGAAACAACAAGAACAACTGGAGAAACGATAGCCTTGCAGCCTGCTGCAGCATTTTTAGGCTACGAAGAGCACATCATCACAGGGTCAGCACGAAATTCCACACTACAACCAAGTGATTTGAAGTAACCGGAGTCTCGCCGTTAATTTGTTTAAGCGTTCTTTATCTAAAAAACGCGGTTTGTTTTCGTTTTCAGCACAGCAGTATTACGGGGGACCATAGTTAATAGGACCTATGGTATAGATAAAACCTACATATTTAAACCATTTTTACCAACAATATTTGGTCCTATTAACTATGGTCCCCCGTAATAGTGGCCCCTGAAAATCGAAAATCGGACCCCGCCCAAAAGCCACGCACAGGGGTCCACCCGACCGGAGACAAACAGAAAAAGAGCGAGGTAGATACACCTATGCCCTAGCTCATCTCACTCCGGTGGGTGAGCCTCGGTGCTGCTGAGGTGGGGGCAAGCTGATCCTGACAACGAAGCCATCGGCCCATGGCAAAAAAAATAGTTCTGGGTGTCTTTTTGGACTGCTGGTCTCGTGTATGTTCTCCAGCAAGCGCCTACGCAAAAAAGCAAGATTGTACGTCTACTCACCCCGCTAGCTGGTCGACGAGGCTGACAGTCAGAGCGTTCTCTCCGTCCCCCTCTCCCTCTCACCCTCTCTCTCCCTCCCTGTCCCTCTCTTTCAGCCTCTATCGGTGTGCCTCTACTTCTCCTTAGCTGCCCGTTCGCTGGAAGGGATTGAGGGGTGGATGTGCTGCTGCAGCTGCTGCTGCTGCTGTGGGTGGAAATATGATGATGTGGATGATGGTCGTGTGTACTCGTAGTGTGGGTTTTTAGATTTTTCTCACTCTCTTTTTCCGTATTGTTTCTGTATTTTCGTATTTTCCTCCATTTTTCTGTCTTCCCATCATTTTTTCTCCTATTTTTTTAAACGATGTTCGAAAATTTTGTTTTCTGAATTTTTGTTCGATCTTCCATCCCCCGATCTTTCCCAAGATATCATATGCCTGCATGTTTTTATGATATCAGGTGTGATGACACCAACTATTTACAGAGGACCATACCAGGTAGTAAATAGGACCGAATATGGTTCGAAAAAAATAGCGAAATATATAGGTTTTCGTGTGTGCCGTAGGTCCTATTTAATATGGTCCCCCGTAAGTATTTTGCGACAAAAGCAGCCGTAGTAAAGGGTGTGCGTCTTCCGGCGTAGATGCAGGCCCGCCGTGGGTCAGCGCAAGACTGTATTCTCGGTGTGGTAGCGGTTGCGCTAGGCGAAGAGTGAAGAAGCGGCACGGGCCTCACACGGACACACTGGGTCATGCCCCGGATGTCGATACGTATAGGAAGAACGAACGAACGGTAAAATAAAAAGGCTACGTACTTCCCTACCTGGTACAAAAAAAAAAGCAGTATTATTATTATATTAAATAGGGTAATACTTGCCAATAACCGCACAGGGTGCGTAGATGCGCTACTACGGACGTAGTGCGCTGCTCCACGAGTACAACGCTGGTTGCTGCTGCTGGTGCTGCTGTGCAGCTGGAGCTGTGTACTACTTACTGCTGCTGTGCTCTGCTATGTTTGGTATATACGCTTGCTATGGATGGATGGAGCCGTTGGGCAGACACATCAAGCGAATCCTACGAATCCGACACTGGTACAGTATGCTATTATATTAATAATACCTGATGGTAGTTTTAAATTATTGCGGGGGGCCATAGTTAATAGGACCTATGGCATGGATGAAAAACTAGATATTTACGCATTTTTAGTGACAATATTTGGTCTTATTAACTATGGCCCCCCATAATGGTCTGCCTGTTATTTCCCCTATGTTATTTTTCCTTGTTACTTTCTCCTTGGTTCTGTGTCTTACTCTGTTCACAAGCAGTGGTGTTTTTTGTTATTTCTTCTTTTTTCCAGCTCGTTCTTTTTCAAGTGTTGGCCACCTCGCCTGCGGGGGGGGGGGCACGACAGATTGTTTCTCTTAGATTTTGCTTTCATTTTTCTCCTTTTTCTCTTTCGATTTGTCTACTTTGTTTTTGTTTTCTCTTTGATTGTTTCTTTTCGTTTCACTATTTCATAGATTGCGTATGTCGTGCCTGTCGTATCTAGTATGATGACATGGCTTTGCATTGCCCACTGCAGTTCACACTGCACACGTGGCAACGTAGTATCTCTGTGGCGTAGCTTTGTGACCACACAACTTGTATCTCTTCTAGGATTGAAGAATCGGCACGGACACTGGTTGTGCTGGATGTCGACGGGTAGAAAGAACGGTTTAATGTGAAGAACACACACACACACATAATAATAGTAGAATCTGATTATCCTAATACGGGGGGCCATAGGACCTCTACGGTACACACAAAAACCTATATATTTCGCAATTTTCACTATTAATAACAATATTTGGTCCGATTTATTTACTATGTATGTGGTCCCCAGTACGTACTATAGTAGTGCCTCGTTTTCTTGTCCGAAGCTGGATATAACGACTGGTCATGACAAAATGTTTCAGGTATCACCACGCACACCATCACACCGCCATATGATGATTATATGTTTGACCGAAAGTATGAGGATATAATAAGGATTGTTCGTACATATACTATTAATATTACGGGGGACCATTGTTAATATTAATAGGACCAAATATTGTTTGTAAAAATAGCGAAATATAAAGGGTTTTTGTGTGCATCGTAGGTCCTATTAACTGTGGTCCCCCGTAATAGTAAAAGATTTACGGCACAGACGGTTTCTAGGGCATAGATATAGTGAAGGCGCTGAATCAACCCCCCCCCTTTTAGGTCATCATCTGTATGTACAGTAATAGTCCCGTATTGGGGGCAATCTTACTTGGAATTAGAGTGGTTTTGTCCTCCGAAACGGGAGGGACTGCAGTCCTTGAAGGGTCAAGAGGCTTCGTTTTGTTTGGAGGCCATTCTCGAGGTTTCATGTGAGGCAGGGCTGTGTCCCGCACTATTACGGGGGACCATATAGTAAATAGGACCTACGGCGAACACAAAAACCTGTACCAGGTATATTTACCTTTTTTACTAACAATATTTGGTCCTATCAACTATGGTCCCCCGTAATAACTTATCCTTGCATTTTCAGGCACATAGTCCATGTATCAACCCGTCAGTCGAGAGCGGTACCAGGTATAGTACGTATGAACCTCGTACGTACGTACATACCAGATATCAGGGTATATATGATGTACCAGGGGCAGCTGGTACCTGGTGCAATTACCTGGTAGGTAGGTAGTATGGAGCAGCTAGCAGCAACAACAACAGCATTCATACAATTAATTCTGGTATGATAAATACATACCAGGTACCACAGGTACCTGGTATATATATATCTCATCTCGCCCGAAGTATATATATATATTATATATTATATGCCTAAACCGTTACATACACATCATGCACATCGTTTAATATCCATGGCCGGTTATCATTGTCACACAGCCAACCTCGTTCGTTCGTGTTTTCTACTCTAACAGCTAATAATAAAAATGCGAGTGAGCGAACTACGGCGGCGGCAGCAGAAGCAGCCATATTACACAAGAAACTGCCCTGGTGTGATGTGCTGGCATTACCTCTATCTATCCTGACTGAGCTATACACAGGGGTACAAGATCGATCGATTACCCAGCTCAGGGTTATCCGTGTAAGACCCCCCCCCCCCATTCTGAACGGCGGGATCTTTGAGGCATCTCGGTACCAACCGTACTACACGGCCGTACGCTGACCTACCTGCTTCGTTTCGATACCTACCTGGTGAACCAGGGAGATACCGGCCACCACAGGTAAATACGTTTTGAGGGACGCACGCGCAAGCAAATCGTGTCCTCGACGACGTCGATGTATGTGCAGCGTTAACCCCTCTTAGCACCGCAGTCCCTTATGTGGGGACAATTCACTCAAATTATAAGTAGTTTGTCCCCAAAACGGGACTGTGGGGTCCTAAAAGGGTTAACCTACTGAGCTATCGGGGTGAAGGACCCATCGGTTACACAGCCCGGGGTGACCCTTACCACACTGGCTGGTAGCATTAATAATAGTAAACAGGCTATACGTACATCGACGTTGTATTGTTCTATTAGTCCGGCATAAAAATAGGTGTGAAACGCCTCTGGTTCCTACGAGTGCTACAACATAGCACGTTGATTTTAACGGCATCGTCTCGCACCACACACCACAACTACTACCGATATACCAGGTAGTTACAGAAAAAAAACGTGCGCGGGAAACTATACTATTGATATCAATATTAACGTTATTAATATGTCGTACGCTTCTTTTTCATCAATCATGTGTGCGGATACAAGGTATCATCAACACTACCTCGTAAGTAAATATTATGCATTCGCTTTTTAACCATGTGTCCTTATTTTGTCAGAATTCTGCCGATGTTTTACATTGTTTTTTCGTATATTCGTACTCTCGTTTTTCTCCATGCAAAAAGTGAGGCAATCTACGCGCAGCACAGGATTAACTACTACTTGTGACGTACGCTGCATTGTGACCCGGCGGAATTTTTTCACGAATCTGACACCGAACCTGCGCACACGGCGAGCACTCGTAAGGTTACTTTTTTTCCCAATGGTAATCGACTCGTAGGGCGATTCTCATGTATGGCAGAGCAACAATGCCCTCCGAGCAATGTGAAAACCTGGCTTAATCCATCAACATTAAATGTTATCTTCTTCCTGTGGCTACGTGGCAGAGCAACAATGCTCTCCGAGCAATATGAAAACCTGGCTTGATCCATCAACATTAAAGGTTATGTTCTTCCTGTGGCTACGAGCACGAGCATTCAGCGAATCGATGATCGACGGTCAAGGTTTGGGCTGGGCATCTGCTGGACATAGAACGAGCGCGAACAAAATAATTCCGAAAATATACAGCAGAACCGCGGAGCCAGGTACGTGATATGTGTACGTCGAGAATTTGGAAATTTAAGAATTTCAGGCTGATACTTTTTAGAGTTCAAGAATTTTACAGCTGAGCGACACTTGCGCTGAGCGAAGAACGCCCGCCGTCATCCTACCAGGTACCTGGTATATATTATTATACTTCAAGGGCCTCTGTTCGGCGTTGAAATCACAACAAGCCACGAGCCTTAGCTGGAGCAAGAGATTATTGCCTGCTGGATCGCGTCACGCACAGCAGTTAGGATACGACGGTCTCTAAATGTTTCAAAATGAATAAAATGTCTTGCGTGACCGTCCGTCCGTCCGTCCGTCAATCCGTTCGTCCGACACATGCTTCAACCCAACCATTCCCATTCTCCAATAGATGACTCCAGTATCATGGAGACTACTCAACGGCTATTAACAACAAGATACAGCGAAGACCCGGTCATCAAATCGAGCAAAACTTAGGACCTGTTCGTAGTATTTTTTATTCACTCAAGTGCAAGGTAATTGTGGAAAAATCGTTCGTGGAGACCAAGCACCAGCGGGGTACCTGGAATAATTTATCCCCCCCCCCCCCCCCCCCCCCTCCCCAACCTCTCTCACCCCCCCCCCTCCCGTTTACCCCTTCATACCCCAGCCCTAATTCTCCACCGACAATGTGAAGAAAAGACAAACTCCTCTCATCGTTCCAAGACCAAGGAAATCCTTTCTGGCTCGTCAAGAAACGCCTGCAAGGATTACCGTAGGGAACCCTTTTTCGGCAGTCCGAGAATCGCTTTCCAGGCCAACGAACCGCCTTCTTCCAGGCCCGCCTTGAATGCCTGAAACCCTCGCCCGGAACCCCCCAAGGTCTATAAAACGCCCACATAACGAGTTCATGGAACGCCTTCCATACCCAACACCCTCACCAAACACCCGATGTCTGTATGAGACACCTACTACTACACACCAGGCACACGTCTTCCAAACCCAGTGTTAGAAACGCCCTTAAGAAACGCCTTGCCTACCAGAAAACGTAATCGACACCCCCGACGGCATGCGAAAACGGAACGCCTGCCAAAACGTGAAACGCCTCGTGCAAATTTCATGAAACGCCCACGGCAGTATCAATCAATCCCATGAAACGCACCCCGAAAAACCCAAGAAAGTAATATTGAGGCCCGAAAAACGATTTCCACGTTATATAGGAAAACACCTTTCACAACATAACAACGGTTTCCAATGCCCAAGAAAGCCTGCCAATGCAAGGACAACAAAAAATGTAAGCCCGTGAAAAACAATGTCGACCAAGCTCTCAAGAAACAGCTGTCAAGCTCGAGAATGTTTTTATCCCAGCGCAAGAAAAAGATAACGCTCATGCTCAAGAAACCCCTTCCGAACCAACAACTTTTTCAGGATCCACGAAAAAAACGCCTTATAATCGGCGTAGTCCCCAACCAAGTTCGATTAACAGAACGAAAAATCTAGAAAACGCCGGCAAAGCACAAAAAAAAACCTTCAAGAGTCAGCAAGCGAGTCCCCAGCAGAGCAAAGCAGAGTATGTAGAGCTAGATAGGGCATGGCAAGGCAAGGCAAGGCAAGGCAAGGCAAGGCAAGGCAAGGCAAGGCAAGGCAAGGCAAGGCAAGGCGAGGCGAGGCGAGGCAAGGCAAGGCAAAGCAGGGCAAGGCAACGCAAAGCAAAGCTAAGCACAGTAACGAAAAGGAAAGAAAAGAAAGGCTAAGCTAAGCGAACCAAACCGAACAAAACCGAACCGAGCCAAAGCAAACGAAAGCACCCTGTACTTACCCACTTGAGCCAGCTATATCAAACAATATTTGGGCAGTGAAACTAACCTGGTATTAAGTTAGTTACACCAACCAGTGTCAAATCAGTTCACTTCGCCAAGTCAAACAAGTTACGATCCAGTTATTTGGGCTAACTTTACCAGTATTCACCCCATCGTTTCAGCTAAACCAACCAGTTCACCGCCAGTTAAACTAACTGCGCATTTTTGCCAGATGCACTAACCAGTTTTTAACAAGCTAAACCAACCGACCTCGTAGCCGGATAACCTAGCCGAGCATGTAGTCAGTTGAACTAACCGAACACTTACCCAGCTAAACCAATCAGTTTTTAGCCGAGTTGAACCAACCGGGAATAATCGGCTGTCGAACTCAAACCAGTTTTCAGCCAGTAAAGACGAACCGTTTATTTCGCCAGTCAAAACCTAAACCAGCGTTTCGCCCGTAACGCCTAACCAGGGGTCTAGCCAGCTGACCGAACCAGCTACTTGCAAATCAGTCCATTTCGCCGAGCTAAACCCGCTCATGCCCCGGTTTATCCCTCGTCCTGGTCCTCGTCCTCGTCGCTCATGTCGTCCGGATATTCTTCGTCATCATCTTCTTCGTCTAAAAACGCCCCCTCGTCTCCCACCAAAACATTGCCTATGCACCGAGGGAGCGGGGGGCGGGGGGGGGGGGGGGGGGGGGGGTAAATAGAAAGGAGGGGGGAGGGGGGAGAGGAAGGGGGGCACGGGGAAGCGAGGGGGGGGGGGGGGGGAGAAGACGCGAGCAGGAGAAGAGACAGAGACGTGCAGGGGTGGCGAAGAGGAGGGAGGGAGGGAGGGATGAAGGGAGCAGTTTACAGCAAAGCGGCGGTTGGTTGTGCATGTAACTCGAGGTTTGCGAGAAGATGGTGGTGGAGGGGGGGGGGGGGGGGGGGGGGGGGGCGGTGGGGGGCTTTCCACTACTATGTAAACGCCAAGAGAGAGGGTGGCTTGTCGAAGTGAGAAACGGGTGCGCGTGCGGCCCAGAGACGATAATTGTGCCAAACAATGTAGAAACTCGCTGGGCCGATCGCAGCGTGACGCGAACACTACCCAACACCACCACCAACAAAAAACACCAACACAAACCACACCCTCGCCACCACCACCAAGACCGGGAGGAAAAAAAACAACACTATTACGGGGGGCCATAGTTAACAGGACCTATGGTATGCATAAAAACCTATATGTTTAACCATTTTTACTAACAATATTTGGTCCTGTTAACTACGGACCCCCGTAATACCAGCACCACGAGCATGCACAGACCTGAGTCAAGCTTTCACTATACCGGTTGAAAAAAACCACTCGACTCGAAACCTTAAATTAAACCCTAGCCCAGACTCCGACTGAGAACTTTCTCGGGAACGTTCTTGGAATGTAGACGTGGCAACTATGAATAAGGGGTGTTGTTGACACATCGATCCTTGTGTTGAAGGTGGGTCAACTCGTAAAACGCCGCAGACAAACACCACCAATAACAACCTCGACCTTCCACCACCACCAACACCACCACCAACACCACCACCACCAACACCAACACCACCGCCCTGACCATCGGCACCATGATCAACAACAACAACAACGCCTAAAGTTGTCCACCCCCGGCCCCTCTTCCTCCGGTACCCGAGGAGACAGGAACAAAAACTACAACCAAAACAACAGCATCGCTTACCCCCCCCCCCCCCCCCCCCCCCCTTCCCTACTCTGCCTCCAAAAAAAACACAAAGAAAAACAGCTGCAGCACCAACAGCACCGACATCGACGTCAACAACACAAGCAGAACCACCACTGACGCCAACGCCAACAACAACAGCGACAGCAACAGCAAGGGCTTAGCGTCGTCCGCCCCCTCCTCCTTCTTCTCCTCCTCCTCCTCCTCCTGCCCCGCTAACAGTTGGCAGAGGAACAAAAACAGCAGGAAGAATGTGCAAAACAAAAACGACAGCAACAACGCTTACCGCCGTCTGCCCCTGCCTGCTCCTCCTCCTCTGCTACCGGGTGGCTGTACAGAAAACACAGCCACAACAAAACCAGGAACGGGGGAAAACCAACAATGTCTACAGCAATACCAACAAGAAACAAGAGCTCGAGCTCGAGCGACAAGAACAGCAAGAAATACATTAAAAAAAAACTAAAAACAACAAGCGTAGCAACAACAAGAAGCAAAATGAGTCGAACTCGAGCAACAAGAAAAAAAAAGTCAGAACCGAGAACGGAACCGAAAGCACAACAACAGCAACGCTTACCTTCGTGGGCCCCCGCCTCCAATTCCTCCTCCTCCGCCACAAGGTGACGCAGGAACATCTCCTTCCCCGACGGCTTCTTGAATACAGCGTCCGCCAGAACCGCCTTGCCCCCCCTCATCTCCAAGTCGAACGCCGCCTGCCAACGATGGAAAACCGGAACAATACAATCCAAAAAAATACAATTCGGCGAAATACATTAAGAGATTGATTATCCAACAAAACGAAAAACAGATTGAAGGAATGGTTTAAGGAAAGGAAAGGAAAGGAAGCGATCAAAACAACAAAAATACACACGTCGCCGATACTAGCATAAGCGGGACAGTCCCCGTCAAAACCTCGCGCCCCTCCCCCCCCCCTCAGCCTCAACTCGATCGCCTCCTCGTCGATACAAAACCAATAAAAATTACGAAGACTGTACACACCAGGTATGGAGCATGCCACTGGAAGCATACAAAAACAAGGAAGCTTTATCACGTGACGAAAGCGAAGAAACCCTTGAAACTACCGAAGACACAAAAGGAAAGGAATACCATATTAAATAGGACCTACGGTACAGACAAAACCCTATACATTTACCTATTTTTACCAACAATATTTGGTCCTGTTAACTATAGCCCCCCCGTAATGCTACTCCGAAGAAAAAAAAGGGGGAAAACATGCAGAAATTAAAACATTCAAGACACACACAAAAAAAAAAGGATAAGGGCACACACAAAAGGGTCCGAAACAACAAAACAAAAAAACATACTTGCGTAGTCTGTACAGTGGTGGCCCCTCTGTGGTGCCGGCGGAGTTCTGCCGGGCTGCCCGCTACAGTGCCTGCGAAATCGCTTGGCATAAACGGAATTTACTAGCGTGGCAATATGCTATTGATAGTGCCGGTTGCCGCTACTACGGGGGACCATAGTTAGTAGGACCTATGGTATACATGAAAACCTATATATTTAACCATTTTTACTAACAACATTTGGTCCTACTAACTATGGTCCCCCGTAAATGTATATAGTGCAGGTATAGTCGGCCGGCGCATACACACCGACACTAGAGAGGGACCACTACCGCGAAGAAAACAGAGCTGTGGCGAGAAAGCGGAACAAAATACCAGAGGAGAACAAATAATTGCGCCGCACCTGCCACGCCCCGAAAGACGCCACCGTGACTGGAGTTCCGTCGGCCTGTCTTCTTTTTCGAGTCGCCTCGTCATCCGAATCGTCCTCAGTTCGCGCCTAATAGACCAGCAGCAGCAATAATGTCATTTGCAGTATGAGCACGCACAGAGGTGTACTCACGTCATGCACGGCATTAGTCGTATGACCATTGACTTTCGCGTGCCTACAATGCTGGAACGGACACGTCCGGTTTTCCCCGACAAGGCAGGCATTGTATGCCAGGGGGGGGGGGGCACTCATTGGTTGCTTGTTTGCCTTAGCCATTTGACCATTCACAACGCATCCCTTTCGAGACGGAGCACGCTTGCCACTGTCAATAGAGACACCCCCAACAGCTGGGGCCTCAATACATTCTTTCCATGCATCACATAGGTGTTTTTTGCTAACCTTATCCCATCCTCTGTGGGGGGAGGGGGCGATCGCCACAATAAGTATGCGTTGTGGGGGCGGGGGGGGGGGGGGGGGGGGGTGTACTCGATATCATGCATGGCCATAGTCGTATGACCAGTCGTACGACGCAGGGGGTGGGGAAAGTGCGGGAGAAATCCATGCAAGTATACATCAGGAATTGGCATGCGGGGGAACGGAGAACGGAGGAAGGTTACATACAAAGAACAGGACACCTACTTTACGGGGGACCATAGAAAGTAGGACCAAACATTGGCAGTAAAAATAGGGAATGTATAGGTATTTGTGTGCACCGTAGGTCCTATTTATTATGGCCCCCCGTAATAATAAGAAACAGGAAGGCCGGTCCAGACAGGAGGCGTTCTTCGAGAACGGGCGCGTCCTACGCTAACTTCGGAGTAGCGACGGCTGACTCTCATATTTCCCTGTTTTTCTAAGCCTGCCTTTCTTATTGCTCGTTTTCTTAAGTTCTGCCGATTCTCGTATGATGGACTCTTTTCTACGATAGAGGTAGCACATTTCCGCTAAAATGTTTCCTGAATGGCGGGGATCCTCAACCCAAAATCGTCGGAATGCCGATCTTGCTTCGAAAAATGACTTTTTTTGTATACTTGGGCAATGGGATTATTCGTCGGGGTGCAAACTGAATTTTGCTGAAGCTAGTTTTCGGGTGAGGCGTGGAGCTTCTCCAGTGAGGAGCCTTGGGAAAAATTAGGCACGCCTCTATCGTAGAACGCCTCTAAAATCCTATTTATCTGAACCTGCCTTTCTTACTGCTCGTTTTCCTATTCCTATTAATAGTAGGTGTCCTGTACTGTGTATATCATGAACGGAAAAAAAGAAAGCGAGGTGTGGGTATGTATAGGGGGGGGAAGGGAAGGTGTACTTGTTAAAATTAATGGCCGAAGTCGTATGACCACAGAGGTTGGGGGAGGGTATAGTGTGATGGGTATTCATGGGGAGGGAAGGAGGGGCGGGGCGCGGGGGGTGGGGGTACTCATTTGTTGCTTGCCTTGGTTATTTGATCATTGACCAGGCATCCCTTTCGAGACGAAGAATCGTTCTTACTTCTAACAGAGACACCTTCAACATATGAGCGCTCATTGCGTTGTTTCCGTGCAATAAAATACCAGATACAAAGTTTTTTCTAGAATTATCTCCTTCCGGTTCGGCCGCCTGAGGCCACCATCTATCTCCTAGGACAGCGATCGTGTTCTCGCTGCTATCTAGTGTGTCAAACTCCTCCATGTCACATTCGTCTATTTCCCTCATCTCCTCTTCTGACACATCCCGTTTCTCCTTGTGCATTTCACATTCTCTTACTATGTGAATTCTACTATCTATTGCTTTGCCAGACGGGCGCATCTGTGCATCTACTTCCTCCTCCTCTCGGCTACTGGTACGCCGAGGAGGGGGCGGAAGGGGGGGGGGGTACTCAATATCATGCATGGTCATAGTCGTATAGGGGAAGCGAGGTTGGGGGGGGTTATGTATTATATTTATGCATGGGGGGGTGGGATATGTTGGGTGGAGTAGTACTGCTGTCAGTAGCGGCAGTAGTAGTAGTAGTCGTAGTAGTAGTAGTAGTAGTAGTAGTAGTAGTAGTAGTAGTAGTAGTAGTAGTAATAGTAGTAGTAGTAGTAGTAGTAGTAGTAGTAGTAGTAGTAGTGGTAGTAGTAGTAGTCGTAGTAGTAGAAATAGTAGCCGCAGTAGCAGTAACAGCGTAGCAGTGGCATTAATAGTAGCAGTAGTATTATTAATAGCA
>JARUPZ010000001.1:19863790-19926290 GCA_031213475.1 Nereocystis luetkeana | reverse complement strand
TCAAGGTAGCATCTAGGCACATGTGCAGTGCGGTGCTATAAGGGTAAAAACAAACCCTCCTGGAGACGTCAGAGAGGAAAATTGACGGAGGGGGGGGGGGTACTCGATAGGAGAGATGTGCTCGGTTTCATGCATGTCCGTAGTCGCATGACCATAGGCCCTCGCATCCCTACACTGCCAGGACGGAGCATGCCGGGGGGAGGGGGTGTACTCGATAGGAGAGATGTACTCGATCTCACGCATGGTCGTAGTCGTATGACCATAGACCCTCGCATCCCTACAATGCCGGGACGGAGCATGTCGGGGCGGGGGCTGGCGATTGCAGCAAACGGCGGCTGTGTGATTGGGGGATGGATGCTACAAGACTGGTGTCCCTAGTCATGATGCACAAGGCTAAGAGGTGCGCGCCACGGGGGGGGCAAGCAACATGATTCCGTCCGCACTATTACTGGGGGCTCTACTATGACCCCGCTCGGCGGACGGTCGATTGCTACTTATACCACCAAATCCTCATCATTGTCGTTAGTGACCACCTCTTGAATGGGGGGGCTTGAAAGGGGTTCATAACCTTTTCTATGGGCCACAGTCCTGTTTTGGGGAGAAACTAATTAGAATTCGAGTGGTTTGTCCCCCGAAACGGGACTGCAGTCCTAAAAAGACTACCCACTGCCGTAAACATTCTATACTGGCATTAACCTACCGCTCTGGCCGGAAATATGAGGGACGTCTGGTCCTCAACTTTGTGTTTAAACGTCTCTTATAGGTCCGTCCAGAGCGGGACACAGGCGACATTTCTTGCGTGGGAAGACCGTATTCTCTATTTTTATTGGAACAAAAGAAGAAAAAAAACAACAGCAGCAACGGCTGTGAGATCGAGGACCATTTCGTCGACTCTCACATTTGCTACCTGTGCATGATAATGCGATCGACGGTTCTCGTACGGGTTTAATACGGCCTCACACCGGGTATACGCGTCCGTAAATGACGAAGACAAAATCCGAAGCTGCAGAATTCAAGCAGTGTGTGTGTGTCTACTGTACTGTATATTTGGGAAATAAATAAAAAAAAAGAGAAAAATCAGGAGGTTGCAAGTAGCTATTACACCATCATAGCCGAAAAATGAAGGGACGTTTGGTCTTCAAATTTAGGGTTGAACGCTCCTTATGTTTCCGTCCAGAGAAGCACATGGGCGACATTTCTTCCGGGGGAAAACCATATTCTCTACCACTCCGGCGAGAAACGCAAGTGACGTTTGGTCTCTAAATTTAGGTTTCAACGCTCCTTATGCGTCCGTCCAGAGTAGAACATAGGGCGACATTTCTTGTGTGGGAAGACCGTATTCTGTACGGTACCACTCTGGCCGGCAATAGAAGTGACGCTTGGTCTCCAAAATTAGTTTTCAACGCCCCTTTTATCAACGTTTTTAGAATGGTGTAATGTAACCGTAAAACCCCAAAGGGTGACCAATGGGGCCGTGAGTCGACCGCATTTTAGGTTGCCGATCACCTGGTAGATAGTTAGTAGTTGGCCGGGCGAGGTTTTGAGACTTTTTTTGTACAGACGCGAAGAAACCCAACCCGAACAAATACATCGCGAACACCCCACCACTGTAACGCCTATTAAGAGCCCAGGGGCAGCCGGAGCAGCCTTTTCTCGACAACTCACACGAAAAATGTCAGAATGGAAAACAAACCGGAGAGTTGTCATCACGGGACGATTCAACCCTTTTCGGACTGCAGTCCCGTTTTGTGGACAAACTACTCAGAATTTGAATGGATTGTCTCCAAAATGGGAAGGCAGTTCTGAAAAGTAAAAAGGTTGAGAGTTTTTTTCTTCTTCTAATTTTCCCGGTTTTGGATCATTTGTTTCTGTTGTTTTTGTTGTTTTTGTTGTTTTTCGTTTTTTTCCTCCGGATTGATAAAACTAAAGCTTGAGCTCACCACACTTCCACCTTCAGAAGGTATCAGATACCCCCCCCCCTCCTTAGCAATGCCTGTCTGGTCGGCGAAAACCCGGCGTTCTCCGTCCGGGCATTGTAGAGATGCGAGGGTCTCTGGTGATACGACTACGGCCATGCATGATAATGAGTACACCACCCCCCCCCCCCCCCCTTCCCCTTGTCCGAGCCCTGTGATCACAGCGAACCGGTTTGTCTTCCATCTTAACCCTTTTAGAACCGCAGTCCCGTTCTGGGGACAAACCAGTCAAATTTCAAGTAGTTTTGTCCCCAAACGGGACCGCGGTTCTAAAGGGGTTAACCTTTTCTTGCGTGGTGTCGATAAAAAAAGGCCAGTTACGTAGCTGGCTCACTTCGCCCCACCCAACCACTACGGTCAAATATTAGTAATACGGGGGGCCATAGTTAACAGGACCTATCGTATACATAAAAAACTATATGTTTAACCATTTTTACGAACAATATTTGGTCCTGTTAACTATGGCCCCCCGTAATAGTACTAATAAGAGCAGTGTCGCTATTGATAGTTCTACAGGGGGGCATCCAGAAGAAATCGCAACCTGATGTTACGGGGGACATAGTAATCAGGACCGAATTTGCTAAGTAAAAAATGGTGGAATGTATGGTTTTTTTTGTCATGGGTGATGGGTCCTGATTACTAGGGTCCACCGTGATAGCGGTCAAATCTGCTTATTAAATAGGATCGCGAATAATCGGCACGGACACCGGATGATGATGACGGGTAGAAAGAACGGTCTAACCCTTTTAGGACTGCAGTCTCGTTTTGGGGACAATTGGAGACACATTACTTATAATTTGAGTGGCTTGTCCCCACACCGGGACTGGAGATCTAAAGGGGTTAATGTGAAGAACACACACAGCCCGATCGATCAACCAATGTATGGGGGGGGGGGGGTACTCGATAGAAGAGATGTATGGCCGGGGGGGTCATCTTCGTCTCGTTCACACCGTGCGTCAAACCGTAGTGTCCATGAACTTGGTGAGCCCTGCTGCTGTCGTTGTCCGTGCTGGCCTGTGGGTGAAAAAAAAGGAGTTCCACCAAGCTCCGACCTTATTCTCTTCCAACTCCCGTTTTGCGGACAAAACTACTTGCCGTAGAATCTGAGTGGTTTATACCCAAAATTGACCTACTGCGGGGGAGCATAGGAAAGAGGACCAAACAGTATATATTACTAAAAATAGAAAAACATACACCAGGTAGCTTTTTGTGTGTACCGTAGGTCCTGTTTACAATGCCCCCCCGCCATAGAGAGGTCGCAATGGTACGAAAAGGGTCAAGGTGCGATTTTCATTCTTGCGATCTCGCGATTCTGCAAGGATGAAAGCTTGCGATGCATTTCGCAGATGTTCACAGGCCTCTTTTCAGCGTTGCGCCGAGCTAAAGATCCTGCGGTACGCTACGCGCGAACTTTCTTCGAAGCGGCAACGTTCTTCCGTTCAACACACAATGTCGACCTTTTTTTTTTCGAATCTGTGAGTTCAACAATAACAACGATAGTGCCGCGCCGAGCTATTACGGGGGGCCATAGTTAACAGGACCAAATAGTGTTAGTAAAAATGGTTAAATATATAGGTTTTTATGCACACCATAGGTCCTGTTAACTAGGGTCCCCCGTAATAGAGATCCTGCGGTACACTACGCACGAACTTACTTCGAAGCGGCAACATTCTTCTCTTGAATACAGAATGTGGGCCTTTTTTTTCTCTCGAATCTGTGAGTTCAATAATAATAAACGATAGTGTTCACCTAGCCAACCCAATGTTCTCCTTGACTGTTTTTCTTCCTTCGGAGTTTTCTACAAGGAAAAAAAATGGTGACACTAATTACGCACCACCGTCTATTTACGGGGGACCATAGTTAATAGGACCAAATATTGTTAGTAGAAATGGTTAAATATATAGGTTCTTATGTATACGACAGGTCCTATTAACTATGGTCCCCCGTATGAATAGTAGAGAAACGGTAACGAATACGGGTGTGACATCATCCGAAAAAAAGCAACTATTAAATACTTCGTAGTTTGACGTTTCGTGATATCGATGTACAAGCCGGTCGCTCCGGTGGGCTATTAATAGTGACTACACTCGGATGCTACTGGAGTTGATCCCGGAGTTCGAGTCTGGGATTTTTCGGACTATTCGGGGGGGCATAGTAAATAGGACCAAAATATTGTTCGTAAACAAAGCGAAATATATAGTTTTTGTGTGTACCGTAGGTCCTATTTAATGTGGTCCCCCGAAATACTGTGGTGTGCAAAAACAAAACAGGAATCACCCGCTGAGAGCGCTCTATATAGCGTGGGTAGTGGGTAGGCGCAATTTTCGGCGAGCCAACAAGGGAAGAAAGGGTTGGAGTCTTCTCGCGATGAAAAATGCGAGGCAGGAACCGTAGCGGAAGGGGGAGGGCCAAAGAAAATGAGGACCCGACATTGAGAGAATAAACAACGAAATACATAGGATTTTTGTGTGCACCATAGGTCCTGTTTAGTATGGCCCCCCGTAATTGCGGGGAGAGAGAACGTACGGGCGAAGATAATCAAAAGGGATGAAACAGAAAACCAAAAAAATATTAACCGTTGTCTGCTAATAGCAGAATTTTTTCCCTGGTTGATCGCGTTGCTATGATGCGGTATGCACACGCTTTACGGTTGTATTGGCGTCTTTGTGACAAATCTGAGTGAGCTGTACGTTATTTCTGCATGTCGATACTCGAACTTTTGCCTGGCGTTTCTATTTGCTTACGCTAAATCGCGCGAAGAAATGCCTCCCCGGGTAATCGGTTTTTCCCAAGATACATGTTTTTTTTACAATCATCGACAATTTTTGCGAAATTACGTTTTTTGTTTGCGGTGAATCGCTCGCAGAAATTCCCCCCTGGTAGCATACAAGCAAAATACAAGGTACCTGGTTTTTACAATCGTCGACAATTTTTTGGGATTTCGAGGTTCAGCGCGTTTTCCGCAAAGACGTCTGAGAGCCAGCATTTCCACCCCGTGACAGAGAGAAGACAGCAAGTTTGCCTCGACATGCCTCGGCTGACACCAAACTACCTACCTGGTAAGTTTTAGTGTGGAACACTCGGCCCTGCACCCTTGACGGCGCACGTCTCTGCCTCGCTTGACGTGTCTCCTTATTACAGCTTTGGTTTTCTCTATTGGCTGGTGGTCCAATGGTTGAACCCTATCAGGTATGTATCCTCATATCTATGGCGTAACCCTCTTATTAGGACTGCATTCCTGTTCTTGGGGACAAACCAGCCAAATTCTAAGTAGTTTGGCCCCAAAACGGGACTGCAGTACTGCAAAGGGGTTAACCCTTGTAGGACTGCAGTCTCGTTTTGGGGACAATTGGGGACAAATTACTTGGAATTTGAGTGCCTTGTCCCCAAAACGGGACTGGAGTTCTAAAGGGGGTAAAACTAAAAGAACACAACCCTCAAATCCCACGTAGGAAAAACTATTGGAACGAGGAAATAACGAGGGCTTCTGTGTACAGACTTTTTTTGGCAACCATTTTGATTGAAGCTGGGTGCAAGTCGTACCTTTCGAACACTGCTGTGTGTTTTCTCCGTGGGTTCACCATGTTCGTAAATGCAGGCTAAAACCACCGAGCCAACTCAGTCAGCTCACTTATCCTATCACTACAAAACAAACAAAACGGATATATCCTTTTGCTCCCAATTCGCCCTATTAATAATAGACCGGGACTTATTCAGAGTATTCGTTCCAAAGCAGAAAACCAGCTAAGCCACCCACCCAGTCAGGGCTGCCTATTCAAGTGGCTCGGTGGCTTATCCTCTAAAATCGAACACACCTGTCAATCTGTGATCTGTGATCGACCAGTTGTTGGTTTTCTTCTCCTTTCTGGCGGCGTGTAATGGCGTGATTTTTCCTACTCAGTCAGCTGGTGTATCCTATTACAAAACGAACAAAACGGGTATATCCTTCTGGCCTTAATTCACCCTGATAACCCCGGACTTCTTTACTTCGCTCACAAAGCAGAAAACTAGCTGAGCCACTCAGTCGGCGCTGGCTAATGAAGTGGCTCGGTGGCTTGTTCTGTACAATCGAAACACACCGGTCAATCCGCGATCTGTGATCGATACGTTGTTGGTGTCCCTCTTCCCGGCGACATGAAACCGCGTATTCCCCTCTCTGTGTTGGTCAGCGTTCCTATCTACTTCTGATTTGATGTGTTTGCGACTATGTTTAATAAAACAATGGGGTTTAGCCAAAAACAGGTGTGTATACCTGGTCCATTCGTTAACTTTTTTGTGCGAATGTAGAAGTCAGATACTCGTACGTAAGTACGTACTGCTGCAGTTTGCTATATCGTGCTGATACTTGACCTTTGAACCTCCCCCCCCCCCCCCGGCGTCTCTCGTTTTCATTGGGATAAAATCGATGAGCCATGCATCCTGGGCCCAAAACAAGGCAAAACCCCATACCCTGGATAGCCCCGAAGGTCTGAGGGAATTTCTTGAGATGAAAAAATAGTGAGGAGTGAAGAGTTTTGCGAAGAACATCAACCATTCATTTCGGAGCCGCGCCAAGTCGTACTTCATACACCTGGGTTTTCCGGTGGGCCCACTTGTTATCGTATATAACGCGCGAGATTTTACATACCATCTACGACGAACTCCGAAAAGTCGGGATACGCTTTATGAGCGCTGGGTGGTGGCCGGTTGAAGCTTATGCTGCACGCCCTCGCTGTCGGACGGGCCAAACAAGAGCAGTGATGAACCAGCAACAACTAGTAGGTCAATCGTCGGACGTGTAGGCGGAACAATCGACGGACAAATCGGTGGATCAAATCGGCACCGCTCCCGGTGGGAGGACAAAACCACTTGAAAGCAGAGACATGCTTAGCTTTCTGTGTACGCGTTTGACGTATCCAGCACGATGACATGGCATTGCATCGTCTACTCCGCTCGCTGCAGTACAACCTCCAGTAGTGTCTCCGCGTCGTGGCTTCGTGGCCGCAGAGCTTGTTGTGTTTCTCTAGGATTGAAGAATCCGCACGGACCCTGGTTGTGGCAAATGCCGACGGGTACAAAAAACGGCTTAACCCTTTTAGAACCGCAGTCCCGTTTTGGGGACAAACCAGTCTAATTTCAAGTAGTTTGTACCCAAAACGGGACTGCGGTTCTAAAGGGGTTAAATGTGCAGAATGCACAGCCTTATCATTGATCAACCAATGTATGGGCGCGGGGTGGGGGGGGAAGGGTCATCTTCGTCTCGTTCACAGTGTGCGTCAACCATAGTGTACATTGACCCCTTTGGGTTGAAGATAGCCAGCTGCTGGTGTTTTAGGTCTTTACCGCACCTGCTCATAACAGCAACATTTCTTCCAGCGGAATCGAACAGCTAACTCTGCTGGCGGTTAACCCCTTTAGGACTGTAGTCCCGTTGTGGGCACATATTACTTAGAATTAGAGTGGTTTGTCCCCCGGACCGGGACTGCGGTCCTAAAAGGGCCAAAGCGTCTTCGGAGGGAACCAGCGACGGAAAAACTAAATGTCACGTACTTTCAGCATTCGTTGACGGCTTCGATTGGTAGCCGACAGGCCATAACAAGGCCAGCATCTACTGGCCGAAGCATTGACCCTCTGGCGTTTATACTACGTGTTGATGCTGTACAACATCTCGTCTGGCTGAGGCAGGTGTGGGAGGACTGCAGCCCCGACGTGGGGATAACACACTTTGCAGTTAGAGTCAAAACTTGGTGCATGTACAGTAAGGACAGTTCTAAAAGGGTGTTAACCCCTTCGACACGAGCGAAGGTACATTATTGTGATTATCAGCCCCTCACGAGCAGCGTGAGCCAGCCAGCGCCCAGCAGCGCAGCACAGGACAGGTAGGATCATGTTCCGCCGGTACGGTACGATCGATTCGTTGAGGTGTGTACCTCGTGACACCATCTTTTGTATCATCCCGAGTTCACGCTACGGCCCTTCTTTGAGTTCGTCACGTTCGGTCGTCAATTTTAGTTAGAGCCCCCAAGAGGGTTAACCCTTTTAGGAGTGCGGCCTCGTTTCGGGGACGAAACAGTCAAGTTTCCAGTAGCTTGTCCCCCAAAAGGGACTGCACTCCTACAAGAGTTAACGTGGAAAACACACACAGTAGTAGTAGTAGTAGTAGCAGCAGTAGTAGAGCAGTAGTAGCAGTAGCAGTAGCAGCAGTAGCAGCAGCAGTAGCAGTAACAGAAATAGTAGTAATGTAGTAGTAATAATAGTATTTTGAAGTAGTTGTACAGGAGTAGTTGTATTTTGGAGCAGTAGCAGTAGTAGACCAGTAGTAGTCGTAGAAGTAGTAGTGGTAGCAGTGACAGAAATAGTAGTACTGTAATAGTATATTTAAGTAGTTGAACAGGGGTAGTGACCCTTTCTGCGATAGAGGTATTAGTTGTACAGGAGTCGTTGTATTTTGGAGCAGTAGCAGTAGTAGACCAGTAGTAGTCGTAGAAGTAGTAGTAGCAGTGACAGAAATAGTAGTACTGTAATAGTATATTTAAGTAGTTGAACAGGGGTAGTGACCCTTTCTGCGATAGAGGTATTATTAGCACATTTCCGATATTTTGTTTTTGGAAGACGGGGTTCCTTGAGCCCAAATCGTCGGAATGCCAATCTTGATTTCGAAACAAAACGTTTTCTACACTCGGGCCATGGGATTATTTGCCGTGAGGCAATTTGATTTTTGCTGAAGTCCGTTTTCGAGTGAGGTATGGAGCTCCTCAAGTGAGGAGCCTCAGAAAAATTAGGGTGAACCTTTATCGTAGAACGCCTCTAGTAGTGTTTTGAAGAATTTTGTAGCAGTAGCAGTAGTATTAATAGTAGTAGTAGTAGTAGTAGTAGTAGTAGTAGTATCACAGTAGTAGTAGTAGTAGTAGTAGTAGTAGTAGTAGTAGTGGTAGTAGTAGTAGTAGTAGTAGTAGTAGTAGTAGTAGTAGTAGTAGTAGTAGTAGTAGTAGTAGTAGTAGTAGTAGTAGTAGTAGTAGCAGTAGTAGTAGTAGTAGTAGTAGTAGTCGTAGTAGTAGTAGTAGTAGTAGTAGTAGTAGTAGTAGTAGTAGTAGTAGTGGTAGTGCAGTAAAAAAAAGCGCGTGCAAGAAAATCATACTTTTGGGCCAGGCCCGACTTTTCACGTCAACCCCCTTACGTCCCACCTGAGTGCGGTGGGTCGCCAAGCGACCAAATTCACACTCAAGCGGGACCCCACGCTAGCCCGGTTGAGTGCGGTAACGCAATATAGTGCGGCCCACTTTAGTGCTGTACCGCACTCAACCGGGGCATATGAGGAAACATGACGTAACTTACAGTTAGTAGTGCGGTACCGCCCTCAGCCGGAACATCATACTTGAGGAATTATCAGAGCACGAGCTACTCTCTACTCTCTACTCTCTACAGCAGCCTCTCTTTTTTCGGGACACACTCACGGCTTGGAACCAGACGTGTGATCCTTTCTATCAGCGGTGTACTCAAGGGTTTTGTTACCCTTTTAGTACTGCAGTCCCGCTCCGGGGACAAACTACTTGACTCCTTTAGAACCGCAGTCCCGTTTTGGGGGCAAACCATTCAAATTCCAAGTAATTTGTCCCCAATTGTCCCCAGAACGGGACTGCGGCCCTAAAAGGATTAACAAACTTGAGTGTTTCGTCCCCAAAACGGGACTGCGATTCTCAAAGGATTGAAATGCGCGTGCTACGATAATGGTGCACCTCGGTGACCGTGTTACACTTTCATGTTTCCTCAAGGTTAGACTTACCAGTAGTGCTAATGCCTTGCTAATATTAATACCCTCGTAGTGTCCATTCGATGCGAGTCGACGAGGGAAGAAAAGGCTGAAATCTTCTCGCGATAAAAAATGAAGGCACGTACCGTAGCGGGAAGGGGGGAGAAGAGCCTGCTATGTGACCCCGGATCTGAGTTACGAGTTGGAAGGAGAGAGAGAAGAAGATGTGCGAAGATAATAAATGGGATGAGCAAAAAAAAACAAACAAAAACAATAGTGTACAGCCCCTCATGTGCGGGAAGAGCCTCAGGAAAAATTAGGCGCCACCCCTCCAAGGCAACCCTACTTCTCTTGTCCTTAAACATAAAGACGTTTTGTAGACTACTATATAGTTCAAGCGGTGCTTATAGATAGGGAGATAGTGGTACGCCACCGGGTTGCACGTCAATGTTTCCTCTGCTGTGCTTGCTGCATACCTGGTACGTGGCGGCAACGTAAGTATCTCTGTGGCGTGTCTTTGTGGCAACACAACTTGTATCTCTTCTAAGATGGAAGGATCGGCACGGACACTGGTTGTGCCGGATGTCGACGGGTAGAAAGAACGGTTTAATGTGAAGAACACACACACACTATGGCCCCCCGATATAGTAATAGTAGTATAGACCTCCTCAAACGCGGAAAGAGCCTCAGAATAATTAGACACCACCCCTCTAAGGCAACCCCTCCTTACGCAGTATGCGTCGTACACACCACTCTGTCCCGAATATAAGTAGCTTTTGAACTATACGGGTGGAACGACGGATCAACCATCGGTGGGTGAGCCAACAGATTACAGAGTGCCTGGTATATACGTCGCAGTTTGCAGTACTCTTACGCGCGGCCATGGTAAGTAGGACCAAACCCTGTTGGTAAAAATAGGGAAATATACAGGCTTTGGTGTATACCGTAGGTCCCATTTTCTCTAGGTCTCCCGTATTAATAGACTACACCGCTTACAAAAGCAAATATTTAGGGCAAACAAGTTTTTTGTTTAGGTTAGACAGGGTGCGTCGTACAACTAATTTTCAGAAAAAAAAAGAAGAATTTTCTCGTATTGGTTTGTCGGAGGATCAATCGACGGATCAATCGACGGATCAATCGACGGATCAATCGGACAATCAATTGGAGTGTGCTTAATTTCGGGCCAGAGGTACAAATTCTTACACAGGGTGTGTCGCACACGGAGTTCAGCCAAAAAAAAAAATTGTTGTACCATATATACCAGGAGTTGTTCAACCCTTTTAGAGCCGCGTTACCGTTTTTGGGACAAAGCACTCAATTTTCAAGTAGTTTGCTCCCAAAACAGGACGGCGGTTCTAAAAGGATCAATCTTGGGACCAATATTTGGATCTATCTAACAATCAATCGATACAATTAGCCCTACGTGTATACATATATTAAATGTGTCTAATATAGACGTCACCGGCTATCTAGGTACTCGGTATCAGTCCCACGCAAACATTAATTCTTTTTTTTTCCGACCGGCCACAACGAAATTGACAGCAGCAGCCGCCTCTATTTCGAATACACACCACACGCGTCGAGGCGAAAAACCACAAAAGCCTCAAAATAGATACGAGAAAGGGACACTGGAAATACAACAACAACAACAACAAAAAACATCGGGATACAGCACTTCCCTGCAGCTAGATGTGAGAACACACCAGCAGCAGCAGCTGCAGCAGCAGACGGAAGGTGGCAGTGACGTGGCCGGTGAACCCCCATATTTCCTTGGGCTTCATCCAGCTGCTCGGACCCGACCCGCTCGCGTAGATGCAACCCGCTGATCCAACCCGCTAAGCGCGGAAGTTGGTTGCCCTCCAGACCCCCCCCTCCCCTTGCGTACTGAATATGACCGAGTCAGGCTTCCTCATCATCAGTTTTCGTCTCAGCCGATGCCGATGGGGGACCTTCTGCCTCATCAGCGCACTTAGCGGCGCGACCCAGGAGGGAACGCGCACGCGACGCCGGCATGCCGCCGTCTTGGGGATATGATAGTCGCGTCGTCCCTCGAAGTTTTCGCGGCGCGCCTCTCCCTCCCAGAAAACTCTAAATCGTTTTTTTTTTCGTCCGTGGCGAGCGAAAAACTCGTCGCCCACTCTTTTTTTTTTTCTTTTTTTTGTTTTCTTCTTCTTTCCCCGGGTTTCGCGCTATAAATAAAAAAAAAACATTTTTGTGGCTTTATTTTTATTGGTGGCGAGATTTGAACTTCCCATTATCGCAAACACACACAAAAAAAAAACGAGCTTGGGTCCAGGCGCGGGGTCAGTTATTCACATACGTGTGCGATCACACGGTCAGTTTTTGCGCGTGGCGTGCGGTAGAACAAGAAGGTACGTTTCTGATACTACTATTGATGGCTACACTTGTTGCTGCGGGGGGCCACAGTAGACAGGACCAAATATTTGTCATCAGTACAAAATAGGTTTCATGTATGCGTTTTTGTGTGTGACACAGGTCCTGTTTACTTCGATTCCCCGTAACAACATCGACTGAACGACGCTACAGCAGTCTCCCAAAACTTCCTGAAACGCCTCCAGAGCACTCAATTTTCGGTCGGTGTCGCGGCCGTTCAAAACCGGAAAACATTTTCCGGTAAAGCAAGTTGAACTCAAGAAGTGGGTGGTTTCACGTGTCTCCACACAGTAAGACAGTACAAACTATCAACTGTGGACGTGTCAAAAAAAACTTGATCGCACAGATGCCAAGCATGGACAAGGTCTGGTATCCCGCATGCCGTATGTACCCGATACGTTCGTGCGCGGACCTCACCTCAATCTTTATATTTCTTGTCTGGGGTGTAGACGCGCTTCAGTTATCATGTGCACTATTCTTCGCTTGTAATTTTTTCTTCATTTTTGTTTTTCTCGGGGGTCTTCTTCCACTCCAGAGTTTATGGGAGTCTGTCCTGCGACCACGGGTTGGCTCGTATTGCGGTGATGCCTTAACCTATTTAGAACCGCAGTCCCGTTTTGGGGAAAAACTACTGGAAATTATAGAGTTTTGTCCCCAAACCGGGACTGCGGTCCTAAAGGGGTTAAGGTGAAAACAACAACACTCGACAAAATTAGATTCGCTCATCTTGTCTCTCTCTTTCCCATGTATGGTCGTAACTCAGACCGCGGGGGTCGGCCAAAAAACAAACGTCTCTTCTCCTTCCTCACGACGAGTGTTTCTTGCCTTTCAAGGCTACATTCTTATCGCGCGAAGACTTCCGCCCGTTTCTTCCCTCGTCCACTCGCATCATTTTTTGCGCCTACCCACGCTACTGCTACGGGGGGGGGGGGGGGGGGACCACAGTAAATTAGGACCAAATATTGTTCGTAAAAATAGGGAATCATACGGCTTTTTTTCTGTGTACCGTAGGTCATATTTACTATAACGTCCCCGGCAAATAGCGGCACCCTCGAACTTTGGTTTGAGAGTTGATTACTGGATTATTTACTAGGGTTCCCCGTAATAGGCGCTCGCTCTCAGCAGTTGATCCGGTCTTGAATTTATTTTTGCAAAAAAAAAAAAAAAAATCCAACCCGTGTGGGATTCGAACTCCAGCAATCAACTCTCAAGCCAGAGTTCGAGGGTGCCACTATTTACGGGGGGGCATAGTAAATAAGACCAAATATTGTATGCAAAATAGGGAAATATCAAGGTTTTTGTGTGTGCCGTAGGTCCTATTTACTGTGGCCCCCCGCGAAAAGCGAACGCCCCAACGGGCAGGGTGGACCGAAACTACTACGGGGGACCATATTAAATAGGACCTACGGTACACACAAAAACCTATATATTTCGATATTTTTACCAACAATATTTGGTCCTATATACTATGGCCCCCCGTAATAGCACTGCAGTCCGGCGGGAAGGCCTCATAGCCTATACCTGGTACCTGGTAGTTTTTTTTTAAGCGGGTGGAGCTCGCGCGAGTCCCACACTACACGGAGGAGGAGATGACTCCCCCCGGGTGGCTTATCTCCGCCGCACCTGCCCCTCTCGGGGGTCGGGTCGGGTCGGGTCGGGTCCACATGCCCAGAGCGCCAGTGGTAACAGCGGCCTGCTCTCTTTCTGCTGTTGCGATGGGAGCAATGATGCGGGTTATAACCCCTTTAGAACTCCAGTCCGGTTTTGGGGACAAGGCTCTCAAATTCCTAGTAATTTGTTCCTAATTGTCCCCAAAACGGGACTGCAGTCCTAAAAGGGTTAAATTAACCCTCTCAGCACCGCACTACCGTAAGCGGGGACAAAACATTCAAAAATTACAAGTAGTTTGTCCCCAAAACGGGACTGGGGTCCTAAAAGGGTTAACCTACCAAAAACGAAATCTGAAAGCGCAAGTGTGATGAGCTTTTAAGCTTTTTTTTTTTGTAATAATCCGTCGGAGGACCAAAAAAAATAAAATAAAAAAGGGCCCACTGGGGTGAGAGACCGGATTGCAAGCATATTTTCGGACTAGAGACAGTCTAACCCTTTTAGAACCGCAGTCCCGTTTTGGGGACTTACCATTCAAATTCCAAGTAGTTTGTCCCCAAAACGGGACGGCGGTTCTAAAAGGGCAAAAATAGCCTATTATTAACAGATTCTTTCGGGCTATTGAAAGGCTACTTACTACGTTTGGCCAAAGATGCATCCGTGATGCATCCATTAAAATCTGCCACATCCTTGTGGCCGTCGCGAGTGACGCTCAGGTCAAAAAAACACCAACAGCGCGCTCAAGTTTCTGGGGCCAGAGGCTCAAACTCTCACGCTATGTGTACAGGGGAGGGGGGCATGCATCCCACTCTAAATTCTGAAATAAAAAACAGTTTTCTTCTGTTAATACTGCTTATCGGCGGAAACAATCTCCATAACGATCGGTGGATACATCCGGAGGAGGATCCGTCTTCGGGTCAACCGGATGATCAACCCACACAGCAGCACGCTCAATTTTGGCCCGGAGGCTCAAATTCGTACGGTACGAGACAGGGTGCTGTGCCTCCTACAGCGTTAATATTGCGGGGGACCATAGTTAACAGGACCTATCGTACACATAAAAACCTATATCTTCAACACTTTTTACTAACAATATTTGGTCCTGTGAACTATGGCCCCCCGTACTAGTAGACTGATTTTCCGTGCTATTAATAACATATTATTGTTCTTCTCGAAGCAGGTATTGTCTGTCGGCTGAACAACGGTCGGATCAAGGCTTACATGTTTGTGCGCTGTCGACATACACGTTACACCGTCCTTTCTACCCAGCTTCATCAGTACACCCGGTGTCCGTCCTGATTCCTCTAACCCTTTTAGAGCCGCAGTTCCGTTTTGGGGACAAACCACTCAAATTTCAAGTAGTTTGTCCCCAAAACGGGACTGCGGTTCTAAAGGGATTAACCTACGTATAGAGATCTACTGGTTCTGTGGTCACAGACTGTGAGACAAGAGGAAAATCCGAAAAAGTAAAACAAAATCGCAAATTCAGGGGTCAAGCAAGTGAAACGCCAGCGTACCGGGTACGGGAACACAACAGCACAAGCAAGACCAATACATAACAAACGAAAAGACAATTAAAACCAAAGAAAAATATGAAATGAAACATAGTGCAAATGACCCATAAGGTCTCTGATAATCAATTGATGCTACAGCCGTGACCTTATTTCGAGCCAGAGGCTCGAATTCTGACGTTGGGCACGGGTGCGCCCTACCCCAACTTTTCAGTATCAACCCTTTTAGGGCCGCAGTTTCACCGTATCACACTAGGGTGATAAACATAACACACCCCCTCCGACGATCTCCAAAGCTGGGTTTCTCGACAACAACGGGGAGGGCGTACTGAATACGACAAGGGTTTCTCGACAACAGAGAGGGCGTACTGAGTACGACGAGGGGTTTTGGGCCACAACGTGGAGGGCGTACTGAATACGACGAGCGTTTCTCGGCGACGGGGAGGGCGTACTGAATACGACAAGCGTTTCTCGACAACAACGGGGAGGGCGTACTGAGTACGACAAGGGTTTCTCGACAACAAGGGGGAGGGCGTACTGAGTACGACGATCGGTTCTGGACAACGTGGAGGGCGTACTGAATACGACGAGCGGTTCTCGACAACAGAGAGGGCGTACTGGGTACGACGAGCGGTTCTGGACAACGTGGAGGGCGTACTGAATACGACGAGCGTTTCTCGACAACACCGGGGAGGGCGTACTGAGTACGACAAGGGTTTATCGACAACAGAGAGGGCGTACTGAATACGACGAGCGGTTCTGGACAACAGGGAGGGCGTACTGAGTACGACGAGCGTTTCTCGACAACAACGGAGAGGGCGTACCGAATACGACGAGCGATATGATTATACCTGCGTAACCTTCTCGACGAAATATTTCCGAAGCCACCACTTCCCTTGTACCCCCCCCCCCTATATTTTTCGAGGAAAACCGGGTCTGAAATTCGTCCCAGGGGGTGTTATACCATCACCCGTGTGATACTGCATACCTGGTATAGTGCCACAGTAGGGGTGTGTGCTATACTATCACCCTAGTGTGATACGGCATACCTGGTATGCTATCACAGCATAGGTGGGCGTGCTGTCTCATCACCCGTGTGATGAGGTAGTTTTGGGGGAAAACGACTGAAAAAAATGAGTAGGTTTGTCCTCCAAACGGGACTTACCGCAGTACCAAACGGGGAAAAGAGGATTTTAACGTAAGGAGGAAGGCGTCTTCGAGAAAGGAAAGTAGGATGATTTTTTGTTGGCCCAGATTATCAGTAGAAGAGAGACTACAGTGGCGTGAGGATGCGGGTCATCCCATCTCCCTATATATAGCCCGATCCCAAATTCCACTGGACTAGTTTTGCAAGGGATCGGGATTTAAAAAACATCACGGGACGAGATAGGGATCGCGAAACATTTCCACGGGATCAACGTGGACGGGTACGTTTTTTTTTTCAACAAAATGAGGCGTTCTACGATAGAGGTTAACCCAAATTTTCTGAGGCTCCTCACTTAAGGAGCTCTTTTCGTACCTCGCGCGAAAGCTGACTTCAGCAAAAATTAAAACGCATCGTCGCGGCGAATATAGTCCCATGGCCCAAGTCTACAAAACGCTTTTTTTTCAAAATCAAGATTGACATTCCGACGATTTTGGGGTCAAAGAACCCCGTCTTTCGGAAACAAAACAGCCGAAATGTGCTACCTCTATCGTAGAACGGGCCAAATACGGGATCAGTTATCCCGTATCCCGTGGAATCCCTGCGGTATTTTCACAACGGGAAAAAATCCCCGAGGAAAACCGTGGAGTCTATAAAAACTCGATCGCACGACTCAACCAAAAGAGACTGCGAAAACCGACCCACTCTATAGAACTCCAGTCCCGTTTTGGGGACAAGCCAGTCAAATTCGGAGTAGTTTTATTCTCAAAATGGGGCTGCAGTCCCAGAAGCTCTCACGCACGAAATAATTACAGAAAAAGACACCCTCTTGCGCCTTGTCACCCTCCCGTTATTACGGGGGGAGTCATACCTGTTACCCTGGTAGTAAATAGCACCAAATGTTTTTAGTAAAAATAGGTAAATGTATTGGTTTCTGAGTGTACCGTGGGTCCTATTTACTATGGCCCCCAGCACTAGTGGAGCAACCGGGCTTTGACCATCGGAGCAACCGAAGAGCAGCAATTGTTTCGAACCGGTGGAACAATGAGACGGATCGATCGATCGATCGATCGGGCGGGTCGATCGGAGGATCAATCTGACGCAACACGCGGCAAGTCTTGCTTCTTGAGACCAGGCTCAAATTCAGGCCAGCCGGCGGTGCGTCCTAGACAGATCTGAGTCACAACTTGTAGGTAATTTACTATTTTTTCGGGTGTACCCCACCCCCACTCCTACTACACACCTGGCACCGGCATTAAACACATGCCACCGGCATTAAACATCTGGCACCGGCAATAAGCACATTGCACCGGCAATAAACACCTGCCACCGGCATTAGACACCTGCCACCGGCATTAAAACCTGGCACCGGCAATAAGCACATTGCATCGGCATTAAACACCTGCAACCAGCATTAAACACCTGGCACCGGCAATATACACCTGCCACCGGCATTCGAACCTGGCACCGGCAACAAGCACATGGCACCGGCCTTGAACACCTGCAACCGGCATTAAACACCTGGCACCGCCATTAAACACCTGCCACCGGCAATAAACACATGCCACCCGCATTAAACACCTGGCACCGGCATTAAACACCTGCCATCGACCTTAAACGTCTGGCACCGGCATTAAACACCTGGCACCGGCAATAAACACATGCCACCCGCATTAAACACCTGGCACCGGCATTAAACACCTGCCATCGACCTTAAACGTCTGCCACCGGCATTAAACACCTGGCACCGGCATTAAACACATGCCACCGGCATTTAAAACCTGCCACCGTCAACAAACACAGCCGCAACATAGAGGGACCACTACCGTATCGTACCTTTTCCACAGCCTCCTTATCTTGCTCGACCTTCTGTCGCTCCCTGTCCCTGTCAGCTTTGCGTCTAAGCATCTCCCCATGCATCGACCTATGGCGTCAATTACAAGGAGCGATTGCGGCGGGGGGGGGGGGGGGGGGGGGGGGTGGGGTGTACTCGATGCTCGATAGGAGAGATGTACTCGATCTCATGCATGGCCGTAGTCGTATGACCATCGACCCTCGCATCCCTACAATGCCGGGACGGAGCATGTCGGATTTTCACCGACCAGGCAGACATTGCTTGCACCAAGCGCGAAGCGCCGTGAGGTGTCCGGCGAGTCGCATGAATGGGTGAGCTGCATCCTACTAAGAATCGCTTTTGAGGCAGACTTGCATATGGGCGACAGCTCATGGCCGTAGTCGTATGACCATCGACCCTCGCATCCCTACAATGCCGGGACGGAGCATGTCGGATTTTCACCGACCAGGCAGACATTGCTTGCACCAAGCGCGAAGCGCCGTGAGGTGTCCGGCGAGTCGCATGAATGGGTGAGCTGCATCCTACTAAGAATCGCTTTTGAGGCAGACTTGCATGTGGGCGACAGCTTCAATGAGTTGATTTTATTTCCGGTGTAGGCATTTCCAGAGACAGCAATGGGAGTACTATGCAACTGCCTCTTGGGGGCCTTACCTTGAACACTACGTGATACGATTATTCCCAATTGTGCGGAGTAAAAGTTCTTTACCTCGCACAAATGATCTAACTCGACAACCAGCTGTGGGCGGCCGCCTAAAACAAAAACAAAAAAAAAACGGTACGCTGGTTGTCTAGCTCACGTAGTGAGCGGCATGTTTTACAGTGTCGTTGCCAACCGACGCCAACCCAACCTATATAAAATAGGGGGCTGGGGGGGGGGGGGGGTGTACTCGATAAGAGAGATGTACTCGATCTCATGCATGGCCGTAGTCGTATGTATGACCATAGACCCTCGCATCCCTACAATGCCGGGACGGAGCATGCCGGGTTTTCACCGACCAGGCAGACATTGCTTCTTGCACCAAGTGCGAAGCGCCGTGAGGTGTCCGGCGAGTCGCATGAATGGGTGAGCTGCATCCTACTAAGCACCGCTTGTGAGGCAGACTTGCATATGGATGACAGCTTCAAATGAGATAATTCAAGTTTCGGTGTGGCCACTTTCAGAGACAGCAATGGGAGCACTACGTAACTGCCTCTTGGGTGCATTACCATGAACACTCACGTGCTTCGATCAACCCCTGTGCGGAGTAAAGGAGCTTCACCTCGCACGAAAGAGCTATTAATAGCTAGATCACCAGCGCTATTAATAGCTGTGACCGACCGCCAAAAAAAAAAAAAAAAAAACGTACCCTGGTTGTCTCGCTCACGTAGTGGGCGGCACGTCTTACAGTGTCATTGCCAACCGGCGCCAACCCAACCTATCTGTGAGGGGGGGGGGGGGTTATCCTATCACCCGTGTGATGCGGCAATTTACGCTGGCCAAGGGGAGCCTGGAAAATCAAACGAGCTCTTGGCTAGGGAGGAGTTGTGGTACTGTTGAGGGAAACAGAGGCGTTTGGGGGGGGGGGGGGGGGGGAACCGGGCGCAACACGAACACCAAAACAGGCAACCAAAAACAGCGACAACAAATCACACCCAACTACCACCGCCGCCACCACCACCACCGCAAAATAGACCTCACCCATCGACGGCGGACGGCACGTTGTTATCCGCGAGCCACTCCTTCAAGCTCTCGGCGATGGTGTAGCCCATCGCCATGCCCACGTTCTCCTCCGCCTGTCCTCACCAAACGGCAAGACAAACAAAGAGAGAGCCATGTATAATTTAATGCAATCATGCACACGTCGGACATGTCAGATAGATCGTCTACAGATATATGATACCTGGTATACAGATAGAACATCTATAGATATATGATCTACATATAGATCATCTACAGATGCACCATCTACAGATAGATCATCAGATAGATCATCTGTAGAATGATCATGTACATATAGGTTATTTACACATAGATCATCTAGAGACAGATTATCTTGGGATAGAGAGTCTACAGATATACCACGTATCATCTAGATCATGTACAGAAAAATTGCATACATGTTGTGCAGGACCTGCCTAGCCCAGATCCAACCCAGGAAACACGCCCTACGTAGATCATGCAGGTTGCACGGCTCCCACGCGACAGCACTACAGTAGCTAGATCATACAGCTGATACAGATCATAAAGGTCATACAGCGCACAAAGATCATATGTATCATACAGATGCTGCATATCATACATATCATACATATCATACAGATAATACAGATTACCTATATCGTACAGCTGTTACAAATCATGCAGCTCAAACAGATCATACAGATCATAGAGATCATACAGTTCACACAGATCATACGTATCATACAGATCATGTATATCGTACAGGTGATACAAATTACACAGGTCGTAAACACCATACAAATCATACAGATCATACAACAAAGACAAATCATACATATCACGCAAAATCATACAAATCATACACATGACACAGATCATACAGATCACAGAGCTCATACAGATCAGGACTATATCTGCGGTGGAACATCTACAAAATGAAGTAGGAATCGATGATCTGTTCCCCAGGGTGTGCAACACATCCATCTGCAGCCTCAAAAGGGGTTACGATTCTCTTGGGGGAAACAAGAGAGAAGCGAAGAAGGGAAAAAAAACGGGGTACGACAAAAAGTGACAATTGAAGCAAAACCGCTACAGCGCTACTGCGGGCGACGGGGGGGGGGAGGGAGGGTGATACAAACTGGCGTCCTGGAGATAACAACGGTACGGGCAACACATCCATGATCCTACAGAGGCGTTCTACGATACGTAAAATTGTCCTGGCGACGACGCCAAATGTGAAGGTGTTACCTACCGGGCTATACAAGGTAAAAGACCGATCAATTAACCAGCCCAGGTGTTAGAAGGGTTACCCTGGGCTGGGTAATCGATCGATCTTTTACCCCTATAGCTCAGTAGGTAACACCTTCACATTTTGACGTAGTCCAGGTCACGGGTTCGATCCTCACTTCGAACGTTTCTTTTGCAGAAACGGTTGCGCGTGCACACCTAAAAAAACACATCTCCCTGGATCCCCAGGTAATGAAACGAAGCGGGTAGGTTAGCGTACGGACGTATATACGGTTCCGACGCCCCAAAGATCCCGCCGTTCAGAGGGAGGGAGAGTGTTATAAGGATTACCTTGGGCTGGGGAATCGATCGATCTTTTACCCCTATAGCTCAGTAGGTAACACCTACACACAGGGCACCCCTATAGCTCAGTAGGTAACACCTACACACAGGGCAATCCTTGTAACAAATACAAGAGGTTCACCCTATTTTTCTGAGGTCCCTATATATCTCCCCCCAAGGCATACGACTGACGCTTGGGATGTGTGGGATGTGCTCACCTTCAACAACTAGAGACATCCCCATGATAAGTGGTACTGCACCTCCTTCAACAGCCGCCCGGTAAGAACGCCGTCCGTGGTGACGCAGATTATTTTTGTTCCCCCCGATGGGATACCCCTGTTGGAAAACGCCTCCTACACCCACAGCTGGCCGTTCACGGTGTTCGTACGCAGATAGTCACCCGGCAACGCCACAGTACAAGCGATCGATTTTTTTTTCAAGTCGCCATCTCCGGGGTCTCCAACGGGTTGTATCCCTTTTAGTTAGGACTGCAGTCCCGTCTTTGGGGACAGCTACTTATAATTAGAGTGGATTGCGCCCAAAACGGGACTGCAGTCTTAAAAAGGGGTCCATCAAAAAGAGGTCGCTTAGACGGTTATACCTACGTATACGAGTACCTACATCGTGTATGTGTTTACCCCCCTCCCTTTTTCCCTTTCGCCTTCCATCACTCTCACCTGGGCCTGCGCCAACAGGAGGAGTTCCTCGCATTGCTTGGGCGTTAGTCCTTTCGTGGCCTCCACGCCCACCCCCGGCGCTTCGTCCGGATATCTCTCCGGAATCTTGCACAGAAAGTCTATCCCGACTACACATACATTAAAAAAAAAAAGACGAAACACATTACAAAAAAACAAAAAAGACAAGGAAATAAAAAAAACGAAACAATTCAAATTCACTTCAGTCGCTGCAGAATGGGGGGGGGAAAAAAAAACGAACCAAAAACACAGCCAGACAACAAACCATGAAACCGAAACAAAAAAACAAGTGCAACAAAAGCGAATATCAACAGTAGTACAGTACAGTAGAGTAGCTCATCTATATACCATGTGCTCGTGACAAAAAAGGGCGTAAAAACTATAAAAATCACGAAATAGAGAAAATAACTTACAGTCACGGTGGCCCCTGGGGACAGGGGTTTCCACACCAATTTCTGGAGAAAAGAAGAGTGTGGGACCGACGGGAAGCCTATCTTCAACCCCAATATTTTCACAGGACAACTTTTATTATTCACGCAAAAGATCTCGAGATACATGCATCGATGTGGGGTGCTTTTGGGCTTCTTGTTTGGGCCTAGTTTACTGTGTATGGGCCTCCGTGACAGGAGCCTTGCCAATTCCGGCCTGAGAATTGCTGAAACACCCGGTGTTCAGATGGACATATTATGCGCACGGTGCAAAAGGGCAAAGGCCACCCGTCCAATTATTAATAGTAGAGCTGAGAGTCAGCACGACTACCGTATATGACAGCGGTGTATATCACACCCCCGGTGATACCATTTGGTGTTTTCGAAACCCATCACCCGGGGGTTGTATACCGTGAGGTTGTGGTATACCGTGGGGGTGTGGTACACACCGTACCCTCGGTGGTAATAAAGTGGGTGATCGTTCGGCATTTCAGATTATTCACCACCCTCGGGTGGTAGACACCAGGGGCGTGATACCATGGGGGTGTGATAACATGGGGGGGGGGTGATAGCAGCGGTTACAAACGAGCCTTGTTGCCATACTCTAGGCAGACGGGGGGGGGTGTGACAACAAACGGGTACACCGTGGGGGTGTTGTATGCACTGTCCTACCCGGTACACGGTAAAGTCGCTGACTATTAATAGCAACTATTTCATTGACTGGGTTTCCACACTTCTAGGAAGGATTGTGTATCTGCGAGGTTTCCGGGTTCCTGTTTTTTCGAGGGCTCACTTAGCCGGGAGAGCCGATTCGGCTCGGTTCGCTCGCTAAGACTCAAGCCGGCAGAGTCGACTGGCCAAGCCATTGCCGACGAAAGTCAGTTACCTTGTAGTTGACCAACGGCACCTACCGACTACCACTCTACCCCCGAACATCAGGGTACATTTTTGTTCATTTTAATAGAAAAAAGATCATAATACATAGGGACAGCGTGGTACACATTGCACGGTCGTGAAACCCTGCCGACTCAGCAGCCCTACTACTCTGTATCTTGATCTAAGGGACGTTTTGTATGAAATTTGGCATATTCAAACGGCCCTCTAATTTTCTGGACAGAGAGTGGGGTGAATTCAGACCAATCGATTTATCCGCTACGTAAACCAATGACATGAACTGGGACACCAACATCCGTGCCAATGGAGGAAAATTACGCGGAGACAGAACAAAGCAGCAACAACAACAAAACCAACCTTCGAATCGGAGCAATCGATTTATCAGCTATTATAAACCCATGGCAGGGGAAACCAACATCCGTGACAATGGATGAGGACTACGCGCAGGCAAAACGAAGCAACAACGACGAAAAAAAAACGTCCGACTAGAGCAATCGACAACCGACATCAGTCACCCGGTGAAACCAAGGGTCAAACCGATAAATCAGCACAAACAGATGCCTGGAAAAATGGTACGCGCACGTTCATAATAGGCGAAACGAACCACAAAAAAGAGACGCTACGTACAACAAGCGAAAATGTCAAACAAACACCCGTAAAAAAATGATAAATAGATGAAATAGCACGATAAAGTGTACGTAGGCAACACGAAACCAACAACAAACAAATTACGTCGTTTAGAACCGCACTCCCATAGGTGGAGACAAACCACTCAAATTGTAAGTAGTTTGTCTCCAAAACGGGACTGCGGTCCTAAAAGGGTTTCAAGATCAGCCTACCGACCAAACAGCCCGCCCCATCAGACTGAGCGCTCAGTCGAACCAATCAACCACCAACAAACAACTCGCCCAATAGAAAAGCTAGAACTGAGCGACCAATCGAACAAATCAACTGTCACCAGAAGAACGCGAAAAAGCTTTTTTTTTCATCAACCAGTCGCTCCGTAAACACGCGCCAACCATATCAAGTCAACGCAAACTATCACCATGGTTGGCCTCGTCTACGCAACACCTACGTCCCTCCGTCCACTCTAGTCTAGGGTTACGCAGTAGTGGTCTCTCTCTCTAAGGCCGTTATGTTGCAGACTAAAGGCATTACAGCGAGCACGGGCATTGCTTCGCACACTGCCATGGCAGCACCGGTTAGTCCAATATTGCGCCAAGCAATTCCGTCGGCACTATATCGGGCACCGGCACCAATATACCGGCAGCATAGAGGCACCGCAACTTTCTTGGTATTACGGGGGACCATAGTTAATAGGACCAACTATTGTTAGTAAAAATGGATACGGGGACCATATTTAATAGGACCAAATATTGTTAGTAAAAATGGATAAATATATAGTTTTTTATGTATACCATAGGTCCTATTAACTATGGTCCCCCGTAATACTTATCTTCGTATCGCACACAAGCCAGTCTCAACCGTAGGGCGAAAGAAGTGGTAAGGTGCCCTCCATAGAGTAGCTAATCCAACCAAACAATGTGAAAACGAAACAAATCAACCAATCACGTCGACCATGTCTGGTACCAGGTATACAGTATTGTCGCTCCCTCCGTAGTGCCGGTATGGTACATAGAGTAGCTAATCCAACCGAACAATGTGAAAACGAAACAGATCAACCAATCACGTCGACCATGTCTGGTACCAGGTATACAGCATTGTCGCTCCCTCCGTAGTGCCGGTATGGTACATAGAGTAGCTAATCCAACCGACCAATGTGAAAACGAAACAAATCAACCAATCACGTCGACCATGTCTGGTACCAGGTATACAGTATTGTCGCTCCCTCCGTGGTGCCGGTATGGTATGCGCCAGGCAACAATGCCGGGACCATATGTAGCGGCAATCGGCACTACTCTGAACAATGTCACGCTTGCTAACCGCATCCGGTGCCAAGCGATTCAACAGACACTATAGAGGGCAACCAGCACTATAGCGAGACCATTGCGGTACTACGTTTGAACACAAAACAGAATCATACGTTAAGAAAAACGTTCGGATTTGCATGAGTTAAGTACGAAAAAAAGTCGGAGTAAAAAATACCACAATACCCAATAAATGAATCTCAACATGGTTGAAATTGACCTCGTCTACCCCGCCCGTCGTCGGCTCCATGTGCGGATTCGATCATGTCCGCCAACCAGTACGCTCATCGCTGGAATCAAGCAATCGAATCAAACAAAGCCTTCAACCAACCAATCGTATCAAGCGACCACGCCAGTATCCATGAAGAGCCAGCCAGCCAGCAGACCAATCGCTGCAATCCAGCGATCAAAACTAATCAAATCGAACAACGGATCGTATCATTCGACCACGTGAAAACATAGAGAGCCAGCCAACCAGTCAACCAGTCGCTGCGACCAACCAATCAAACGAAAACAAGCAAACAAACCAATCATATCAAGCGACCGCCTGGCCCGATAGAGTCGGGCAACAAGCAAACCAATCGCTAAAGCGAACCAATCATACCGGGCCACCACACGAACAAGTAGAACCAGCCAACCAACAAGCGATCGCTGCAATCAGCCAATCAAACCTAATCAAGCCAACCGACCAATCGTATCATCCCACGACATGAACCAATTTAGCCAGCCAGCCACTAAACCAACCGCTTAGCCCCTGTAGTAGTGCAGCCCCGTTTGGGGGGCAAACCACTCAAATTTCTAGTGGTTTGTCTCCAAAACGGGACTGCAGTCTTAAAAGGATAAAATCAAGCAATCAAAGTCAATCGACTCAACCACCCAATCGTATGGGGTAACCATGAAAAAACAGAGAGCCAGCCAATCATGGAAAATATATCTGGAATCAACCAACTATACGTGATCAAGTCTACCCACCAATCATGTGGACCTACCACATGAACCAAGAGAGACAGAAAACAAGCAAACCAATCGCTGCTACTAACCAACCATCTCAGGCCACCACTGAAACAAGCAGGGGCAGCAAAGCAACAACCGATCGCTGCAATCAGCCAATAAAACTTGATGAAGTCAACCAAGCAACAAATCAATCGCATCAGGCTACCACATAAACCAAACGAGCCAGCACGCCAGTAAAGCAACCGCATAAACCAAGCAATCTAAGTTCATCAAGTCAACCACGCATCATACCAAGCGACTTCGTAGAGTGAAAAAACTATCAATCAAGCGAACCAATCGCTGTAATCAATCAACTAAACTACTGTAAATCAAGTCAACCAACCAATCAAATCAAGCGACCACATACACCCAACGAACCAATCAACAAGCGAACCAATCGCTGCAACCAACCCATCAAATTGAGTCAAGTCAACCAGCTATTCATATCAAGCGACCACATAACCAACAGAGCCAGCCAACACGCCAACCAATCGCTGCAACCAACTAATCAAGATGAATCAACTCAACGAATCAGTCATATGAGGCGACCACACAACCAATAGCACCAGCGAACAAGCGAACCAATCGCTGCAATCAAGCAATCACATTGAATCAAGCCAGTCGACCAATCATATCAAGCGATCACATACACCAAACGGGGACGCCGAACAATGCAGCCAACCCAGCTGAACCAACAACGAATCAACCAATGAAATCAACCACACAGATCGATTAGAGAAAAACTCAACCACCTGCAACCACCTAATCAAATATAATGAAATCAACCGAACAATCCACCGATGAAATCAACCCGGCATACGAAACAGTGAAAAACTAAACCAATCGTAGCAGCTAACGACCAAAATCCTACCAGGTAACAAACCAACCCATCGAAATAACGGAACAGGTTCAAGCCATATATGGAACCAACCAATCGAATCCAGTCAAATTAACCAATGGAATCAACCGAACAAATGGACCAGTGGAAAAATCAACCAACCGTTGCAACAAGCCAACCAGATCAGATCAAATCAAACCAACCTATGCAATCAACGACGAACAAATCATCCAACAAAAAAGGAGCAACTACACACCATGGTTGACCTCGCCCACCCCTCCCTTCGTCGGCTTCAGGTGCACCTACCGCTCCGGTCAAATCAAACAGCCTAGCCAACTGAACCAATCTTTCAACATATCAATCGGATCGACGTATCTATTGAATCGACCAACGAAAGCAACCGATCGATGGAATCAACAAAAGGAACCAACCGAACAAGATCGACCAACAAAAAACCCTACGACTAGATCTCACCATGGTTGACCTCGCCCACACCCCCCTCGGTCGGCTCCAGGTGCACTTTCCACTCCAGCGGCTTCTCGCTCGTGACGCTGAACGCCTCCGCGTAGATGGCTTCTAGGGCTTCGAGCTCCATCGCCTGCTCTTCCTCATGGTTGCCTGCCACGAAAAACATTTATTTTTTTGGGGGGGGGGGGAAAAAAACATACTGGTACGTGAGATGAAGGTTGTCGTCGAAACTCATTTCTGCAAGCTAAGTGTCAACTAAGATGCTATGACCACTACGACGGCATAGACATACTTCCATTACTTGAAGCTTGCAGCACCATTGTTTCGCCCATATAATATATATATATATTGAATAATACATTAAACAGAGAACAATCGTGAGATCGAGGATCTCGTCGAGGAACGTCCTTGCAGGCTGTGTGTCTTATTGAAGACGATATAATCAATTCTGCGAGGGGAGGGAAACAAACCGTCCGTGACTCGCAAAAGCTTGCAGCACCATTTTTTCACTCACACCGCCCATTATCCACTTACAGCTCAATTTGTACACCCAACATCGATCACTACTATTGATAGTATTATTGCTACAGTAGTTCAGCCATGACCGCCTGTCGTACACGAGAATTGGAGGGGGGGTACTCATTGTCATGCATGGCCGTGGTCGTACGACCATCGGCCCTCGCATCCCAACAGTACCGGGACGGCGCACGTCGGGTTTTCACCGACCAGGCATGCATTGCTTGCAGGTGGCTTAGCTAGCTGCATAGGGGATACGAGCTGCGAATGGCATCTGAACCTTCAGTTCGATCCCTCAAAATCGACGGCACTACACCTACATCAGCACGAAAAGGAGCAGAAACATATATATATATAGGATGGCGTTATTAACCCACTATGTGTCGGTACTCGTGCATCTATTTATACTGCCTTGAAAAGTAAGCTACACAAACTATGCGGCGGGATCTGATCCGAATGCGGTGAAACCCGGACCAATGAGCTTCAACACATGTAACGAATCTGTCATATAGAGCGCAACACCTGACACTTTGCAGCTACAATATCCGACGGCGTGGTTTGAAGGGTAGAGTTAAAGGTACCTTCGGAGTGTATCTGAACGTTCCGCGTGAGTATCTCTGCCGATCTCAGCTCCTTCAACTATATTCGGCTCCGTGCAAATCCTTCGTTCGTGCAATCTGCAGGCTGCAAATGGGTGCTTGTTTCCCTATTTCAGCACGCATGCGTCCAACCTTGCAGCAGCGGAACTGCCTCGTAGCGCCGTCCGCACTCGTGCTCACGAGTCGGGACAAATTGTGAGTACGGACTACTATCGCGGTTGCCCCTGGAACATACCAGGTACGGGCCTAAAACTGGAGAGAGAGATGCCTCCCAATGAACTTACAAATACGAAGAACACAAACGCATAACATGAAAGCATCGATGGGAAGCCGAATCACCCACCACGTATTTCACGCAGGCAACGTTTTCGATCCGCGCAGTACCTCTTGAGGTACACCCACAGAAGCGGATGCTTCGGGCTTTGACGTTTTTTTGGGCCTATTTATTCTGTGGGGCCTCCGTGATGGGGTTGGGCATATTATACTGATGGTGAGAAGGGCGTGTTTATTAGGGCCCGTCACCGGCACGGGGTCCTGACTCGACCCCCGCGGGTCGGGGTCAGGGAAGTCTTTGAAATCTCACGCGTTGGGTCGGGTCGGCGGAGGAGGTTGTCAACCTCTGATGGGTCGGGCCGGTTCACCCTTTTTACCCGACCCGACCCGACCTGACCGGTGAGGTTTGAACCGGGTCGTGAACACCCCTAGTGTTTTTGGGCGCTGGCAAGAATCTATGGGTCCGGTTCGGTAGGAGGACAGAAGGAACCCCTCCATTGTGCGTGAACATGAGCGGATTCCGAGGTTTGCATACGAGATGGCATTTGTGGTGGGACATATATAAAACGTACCACTTATACGACAAGTTCCTATAAGTTCCAAACACTACTGGTGTTCAATGAAGGCTCAAATGATGGTGCTCTCAGCCAGTATCAGTGTATATATAGTACTGGCAGTACGAGTATACTGGCAGACTGCTCAAACCGGCAGCACGTAACGCACCACCCGACCCTACGAGTATCGTAGTGCGCACTTTTTGAGGTATCCCATCGCACGGGTAGGTGTGTGCGTGCACAAGCAATACCACATGGCAACTTGGTATATTTGGAAGACAAGAAGACATCTGCTCCAGCCTGCAGCACTGCTTAACAAGTACCCAGAGCTGCAGCCAGTACAAAGAGCTGAACCCTTGGCAGCTGGCAACTGCACCGGCGTTTCGGGGATACAGGGCCCCAGGTATTGAACTACTGCTGTGTAATGGCGATACTGCATGTGTGGATACTTGGCATCAGACCCAGGGGTTTGCTGCAGTACGAGTAGAATCCCGCGCAACGCAGTACAGGATTAGCCGAATATTCGTGTCCACAGCAGCGGCAGTAGCAGCAGCAGAGGAAGCAGAGGCTGTGTACAAACCCGGTGATCAACTAAACTCGCAGCTCGTGGCGCTAGTCCTGCTGTGTAGTGTTGGACGGTCGATACTATCATCACGCTGTCTCACCGTCGACTATAACAAGAATATCGGATAGCAGTCGGCTTGACTGCCATGGCTACCACAAACAGCGAGAGTGATCGATTTCAGTGGTCAACGGCGGCGACTCACTCTCGAAAGAACTCATAGCAGCTGGAGCAGTGGTCGACCAATCGGCCTGTCCAGAAGGTGCTTGCTGCCCTTGCGTACCCCTTAGGCTGTCGTGTTCGCTTCTTGCAGCAGGACTCGCGGAGCCAACTGGCTGTGCGCAAGCGTCGCTTCCGCTCCTTTCCTGTAATAGCTGCAGTGAATGTCACGCAGATTATCCACGAAATAAATATGTGCACCAAGCCTGAGGCACCCCACCCAGGAGATGTTCACGTGGCTAGTAAGCAGGCTGCACTGGCACGTACACACGCTGGCCCGCAGCAGCCCGATTGCCTCAAGGTCGTAAATTGATTTCCCCGCAAAATGTTCGCCATAACTCCTATACAACTCCCTCCTTGAAAGTGTGTGCGCGAGCAACAGCTCGCGCAGCCGCAAACCTTCGTTGAGGAGCGACATCGGACAAATCTTCGAGCTGAGGAGAGGACGTGTTTTGGTATATCGTGGCCCCCACGCCACACAGGGGTGGAGCGTTGAATAATCGAGGGAGGCACAGCAGCCAGGTTATCTGATATCTCGGTGAGAGTTGGTGAAGAAGGGCGCGGTGTACCATGTTGTCCGGAAATGTATGGACCATTTGATAATAAATATTCATATCAATATATCCTTATATGTACGGACACAACGAAACCCTGGTTGTCAGCGGCCCCCGCACAAAGCTACCTTCTGCTGCCCCTGCTTACATTGCCTCGACTGCTGCATCGTGCGAGGCTAGCGAAGGGGAGAGAGGGGGTGTTGGGGAACCGCTCCCGCCGGGCTGTATTGTATGGGTGTTCCATCTAGACTCTCTCGTTTGGATAGCGATGACCGGTTCCTGACAATCCAACCTACGGACAATCCACCCTCTCATTTTAAGGACGTGCTTTCTTGTTCCTTGTGTGGCCCGATATCCGATATATCGATATACCTGGTACCAGGTATCATATGTTTCGATATTTTACTGTTTTCCATTTGACTTACCAGGTACTGCTTGCTGCAAGCTACTCGTAAGGAGGTTTAGTCCTTCAGAGTTTACGTAGAGCTTGGTGGCGGGCTGCGAAAAACTCGTTGGTGCTTTTGGTCTGCATGTTCCCATCTTGTTGCACGGCAGTATGGCTCGTGCTCGTAAATCATCCCTACCTCGTACAGGTACTGCCGGTACAGCAGTTGGTGCGCGCCCGGTGTTATTATCATCCTTTTAGAGCCGCAGTCCCGTTTTCGGGACAAACCACTCTAATTTCAACTAGCTTGTCCCCGAAACGGGACTGCGATTCTAAAGGCGTCGTATAGAATTTAGATTTGGTCCTGCTGTTGAGGTGGGAAAAATCACCCAATTTTCTTAATTATTCGTGCCGACCTAGGCCTATTTTTCTCGACATGTTTCTTAGCTGCGGAAGGCGAGTGTTTTTTGCAGTTTTTTTTGTGACCCGGACCTTCAACGTCGATATTTCGATATTTCGAAATTTCCTATTTCGATATATCATTTTTATGTGATACAGCTGTTCTGCTGTATGTCAAGATATTTCGATATTTATGCTCAGGTCAGCTACTATTAAATATAATACCTGGTACCATTATACCAAGGTGCTCTATATACCTGGTAGGCTATACCGGTACAATGTACCCTGCCTTGATCTGATTGGCCTACTTTTCCCGCAAATACCAAACCCCGTATATTTCCTCTCGCGCCTCGGTGATAGTCCGCTTTGGCCTTCAAACACACCACGAGTTCTTCGTTGGAGAGGCTAGAGGGGGGGTGGGGGGGCTCAGCCGCCGTTTGACGGATGAGATGCAGGAGCATTTTGGTTTGGAAGGGCTTTTTATGTGCCAATCGATTCGGGGTGTCGGCCTTTCTCCGCGTTTTCATTTCGTGCTGTTGTTTTTTCGTCATTTTATGCGATCGACAAACGCTGCACATGGTCGGACGGTCAACGTAAAAATCCTGTTATTATAGAAAGGTGCAACATCATGATGGTATCAAGTAGCGCCTGCCAAGTGACCCCCCGGGGCCTGAGTGATCAATACTGCGAGGAAGAAAATGGGTAAAATGGAAACAAAAAGATGAAAAATGGATATACTTATCGATATTTCGATATTTCGATATTTGATATTTCCAGAGCTGCGGGTGGGGTCAGGAGGTCTTTAAAATGTCACGGGACGGGTCGGGCCGGGTCGGGCCGGGTCGGGCCGGGTCGGGCCGGGTCGGGCCGGGTCGGGTCGGGTCGGGTCGGGTCGGGTCGGGTCGGGTCGGGTCGGGTCGGGTCGGGTCGGGTCGGGTCGGGTCGGGTCGGGTCGGGTCGGGTCGTGTCAACATGTTTTCAAATCTCGCGGGTCGGGTCAAGTCGTGTCAAGAATGTTTCGGTTGGGTGGAGAGTTGTTTTAATGTCACGGGTCGGGTCAAGTCGGATCAAGAAGCTTTCAAATCTCGCGGGCTGGGTCAGGTCGGGTCAAGAGGTGATGGAATGCTCACGGCTCGGGTCAGGTCACGACCCGCGAGAAACGTGTCACTCACGGGTCGGGCCAGCACAACCCGCGAGTTGTTTTCTGATGACCCGCGGGTCGGACGCGCGCCTCCGGCTCGCGGATCCGACACTTGAGAAGCTTCCCTTGTCTATCCAAAGGCTTCTCTCGCACTATTTGTCATACCTGTAGTACTGTTTTGGTACATTTTTCAAACATTAGGACACCATCAGATCTACAGCAGTATATGCATGTATCCGCATTCATCCATATCCACTGCAGCGAGGCCACAATCAGCGCAGGATTTTCGTTTTTTTGGCTTTCAAGTGTCGACCCACGGGCCGGATCGGCGGGTCGAACCCGCGGGTCGAGTGAAATGGTCTCGCGGCTCAACATGACCCCACCCACGACATTACCCCTGTCTCACGGGTCAATCCGAATCTGACGGTCGGGTTGGGTGAGGAAGAATTCAAAATCTCACGGGTCAGGTCGGGTCGGGTCAAGATGATTTCAAACATCACGGATCGGGGCGGGGCGGGGCGGGTCAGGAAGTTTTCAAGTCTCACGGGTCGGGTGGGGTCGGGTCAGGAGGTTTCCACAATGTCACCGGTGGGTTCAGGTCAGACGCCCGCGACTCAAACTTTTTTCGGGTCGGGTCGGGTCGCCCTGACCCGACCTGACCTGACCCGACCCATAAGTGCAGTGGTTGGCGTCTGCGGCTGGACCTGCACAGCCCAACGACCAACACGGGCGCTGGCAGCATGATCCTGTCGCTGCTGCTGCTGCTGCTGCTGCTGTTGATGCTGCTGCTGCTTCTGCTGCTGCTGCTGCTGCTGCTGCTTCTGCTGCTGACGCACGCGCAAACGACTCGTACTCAGACGGTTTATCCTGTTGTATGTTTCCAACCGTTTCATCGATCGGACGGATTATGACCGATCTCCGCTTCGTGATCTACAGTAGATAGGCCAGTCTTCATTCAGACTGTGGGGCGCGCCTTCGTTTGTTTCTGCTGTTTTGCTGTCGCTGCTGTTGGTGGTTGGCGATGTTCGTGTTGCTGCTTCTGTTGTTTGTGCTCCTGTTATCTTTGCTGTTGGTGGTGGTTGGTGTTGGTTAAGGTGTTGGTGATGTTGGTGCTGGTGGTGTGCTGGTGTGGGGTTTCAGTCGGTGATGCAGGCGGTTGCAGTGTGGGTGCTGACGGTTGTGGCGTTGCTAGTACTGGTGGTATGATTGTGTACAGTAGGTGATGTTGGTGGCTTTCGCGGGTGTTGGGGGTGTTGGGTTTAGTTGTTTTTGATGCTGGTGTTGGCCGTGGTAATGTTGGTGTCCGGCGGTGCTGCTTGTGGTGGGGTGTTGGGGGTGGTGTTGGTGATGGTGGCGGCGGCGGTGCGGTGAGAGTGGTTGCAGTGCGGGTGGTAGTTCGTGTTTGTGTTTGTGTTGGTGGTGGCGTAGCTTGCATTTGGCGAGGCTGGTGGTGGTGCTGTTGATGGTGTTGCTACCCTTTGCACAACTCTAGCTCATCCCTCAAGACCCTAGGCAGTCGGACTTTGGGTACTGCTGCCTGCGAACACGCAAGCACCCGGGCGCTCGTCCTTGCTGCTGTCGCTGGAGATAGAAAACGTGTCGTTTCTTGTTTTTTTAACGCCCCACATCTCTCCCTGCCCCCCCCCGCCCCCCCCCCCTCCTGCCCTTCCCGTGTCTGCCGCAGCAGCCGCCATCTGACTACACCCCGACAGCGCCGGCGGCGGGCGGAGATAACTTGATCGGTACTTTTTTTTCTGACCTAGCACTATAAAGACGAACACCGGCGGCTTCAACCATGGTGCGCATCATGATCAAGGGGGGGGTATGGAAGAACACGGAGGATGAGATCCTCAAGGCCGCCGTGATGAAGTACGGCAAGAACCAGTGGGCTCGAGTGGCCTCGCTGCTCTCCAGGAAATCCCCTAAGCAGTGCAAGGCTCGATGGTGAGTTGGGTGGCCTGGCTGGGGAGGTGTGATAGGATGGTCTGGTTGGGTGTATCAAGGCCTCGATTGGTTTTAGTGCAGCGGTGTACCCAGGTTAATTCTTTCATTGGTTCAGTCCCGTCTTCTGGGGCAAGCTACTTATATTTCGAGTGGTTCGTTCCCAAAACGGGACCGACTGCAGCACTTGAAGGGTTCAGACAATCCCGTGACAAACCAATCTACTTGGTGACATCTCCGTTTTGGTAGGATGATTTTGATACTACTGTAGTGAAAAAGATAACCCCCTGCTTTGTCAAAGTAGTTTGTAATGCTCCTGACAAGCCGTTACACCTGGTGTTGTCTCTACTATGGCCGTGACCCTTTTCGGGGTCCAGTCCCGTTTTGGGGACAAGCTACTTGGAATTTTAACAGCTTTGTCGCGCAAACGGGACTGCACTCCTAAAAAGGCACACCGGGTGGTCTTAACCCTTTTGGGACTGGATTGTCCCCGAAACCGGACTGCAGTACTGTTTTGATAGAAGGATACAGCACTTGTATACTGGTTTTAGTGTAGGGGGCGGGCAATCAAGGAGACCTGTCTTTTTGGACGCGTCAAGGCCTTGATATACTAGCTGCAGTACAGGGGTGCGGGCAGTCAAGGATACCGGTCTTTTTGGACGCGTCGAGGCCTCTATTGCCCTTAGCGTAGTGGCTACAGTATAGGGGTGCGGGCGGTCAAGGATACCAGTCTGTTTGGACGCGTCAAGGCCTCTATTGCCCTCAGTATACTAGTTTTAGTACAAGGGTGCGGGCAGTCAAGGAGTCTAACCGCAGTCCCCTAGTAGGAGACCGGTCTTTTTGGACGCGTCAAGGCCTCTATTGCCCTCAGTATAGTAGTTTTAGTACAAGGGTGCGGGCAGTCAAGGAGTCTAACCGCAGTCCCCTAGTAGGAGACCGGTCTTTTTGGACGCGTCAAGGCCTCTTTTGCCCTGACTATACTTGGCCTAGTGTAGAGATCGGTCAGCCAAGGAGTAAAACCGCCGTCTTCTCGCATATATTCATCTACCAGGTACGTTTTATTGTAAGGGGCGGTCAGTCAAGGCGTCAAATCGCAGCTTCCCATCAACTACGCTATCGAAGGAGACGTGCCTTTTTGGATCCGTCAATGTGTTAGTATGCTATATTTAGTGTCTTGGGACGGTCAGTCAACACGGCAAACCACGATCTCGTAGTACATATTTATCTACGTTTTAGTGTAATAGGGCGCTCAGTCAAGCCGTCAAGCCGCGGTCTTCTATTACGGGGGACCATAGTAAACAGGACCATATATTGTGAGTAAAAATAGGGAAATATGTAGGTTTTTGTGTGTACCGTTGGTCCTATTTACTATGCCCCCCCGTGATAACATATTTTATACTAGTTTTAGTGTAAGGGGCGGTTAGTCAATAGGTAATACCACAACACTTGACTATCGAAACCCCAGCGAATATGATACACCAGGCAGGACCCTCGGATCAAGAGGACGGAATGGCATCGGTGGAATCGGGAGGACAGAAAACTGCTGCATCATATGAAATATGCCGATCGTGTCATTCACCCCCCCCCGCCCGTTTTTTCATCCGCCTTACCCCCCCCCCCCCCCCTCCCTCCCACCGTTTCCCTCCCTCCCTCGTCGAAATATAACGGAACAAAAAACCCGTCGAAACCCGTCTTCTGTTCCTTCCGCTGTAAATAACGCCATGACATATCTATCGAAACCCATCGAACGCCAGGTACGAGTGGCTGGACCCGTCTATCAAAAAGACCGAGTGGAATCGAGAGGAGGAGGAAAAACTGCTGCACATGGCCAAGCTCATGCCGAATCAGTGGCGGACTATCGCTCCCATAGTCGGCAGGACAGCGGCGCAATGCTTGCAGCACTACGAACGCCTCCTAGACATGGCGCAGGAGTCGGGGGGAGCGGGTTCTGGGGAAGGGGGGGGCGCCATGGCGGACGATCCAAGGTGAGCGGGGGGGGGAGGTTGATGGGTTAATGGGGAATCCCTTGTGTTTAACTCGATTGTAGTATGAAGAAGGGTACGCGAGGGGTGGGTTTCCCCCCCTGATTTTATTCGATTGTTGTATGGAGCGGGACGAGGGGGGGCGGTGATCGGTTTAACCCCTTGTTTTGGCTGATTGGCGTACGTATGGCGGAGGGGGTCTTGTCAGCGTCCTCAGTAAAGCACACTCTCGTGTTGGTGGGACACCTTCTGCTCGAAATTTTTCGTGTGCGGTGTGATTCGTTGCAGGAGTTTGATGGCTGTATTGAGTTGGTTTCAACTTGAGCGCTCGCACGCTGTACGCCATGTTTGTCTTCTTTCTGTACAGGCAGCGCCTGTGTACAAGGGGAGCTGCAAAAAATCAGGCTTGTTGGTTGCTTGAAATACACTCAGATGAGAGGTCCCGCCCCGATTCTCTGAGGCTCCTCACATACGGAGCGCTCCATACTTAACCCGAAAACTGTCTCTAAGCAAAAAATAAATTGCTTCCTCGTGAATAATTTCACGGTCCAGGTATACGTCTAGCGTAGAACACGTCCATGTATAGTTTTTCACCCATATACACAAAATTGCATCGTTGACGTTGTGACCCCTCACGTATTCACGTGCGTTTTTTACCCTCCTTTTAGCACCGCACTGCGCGGAAACCTAAACCCTGGTCTGATTCCAAGTGCTTTGTAACGGCTACGGGAGAGCGGTCTTGAGCGGGTTTTGCTCAGCCCTTTTAGAACTGCAGTCCCAGTTAGGAGACGGCCTGCTCTAGTTCCAAGTAGTTTTTATCCATAGCGGGACTGCACTCCTGAAAGGGTGAATTTATCGCGTTGCTTTTTGCGTTTCGCACTTGACGATTACGAGTGGTGTGCGCGGGCGTTTTTCTGTGTATTCGCAGGCGTTTACGCCCCGGGGAGATTGATCCGCACCCGGAGACGAAACCCGCCAGGCCTGACCCCATCGACATGGACGAGGATGAGAAGGAGATGCTGTCGGAGGCTAGGTGAGGAAGGTAGTGGTGGTGGTGGTGGTGGTGGTGGTGGTGGGGGGTGGTGGTGGTGGGGGGGGGGTGGTGGTGGTGGAAGCGGTGGTGGTGTTAACGGTGACGGGGGCGGTAGCGGGAGGAAGGGGTGGTAGTGGTGGTGGTGATTGAGGGGGGAGGATTGAGAGGGGGAGGGTGTTGGTTGGGGAGGAGAAGGAAGGGAAGGGGAGGGTGGCGGTGGTGTGGTGCTGGTGGTGTTGGTGGTGTTGATATTGGTGGTAGTGGTGGTGTTGGTGGTGGTGGTGGTGGGGGGGGGGGAAGTGGTGGTGTATTGGAGGGAGGGATTTGTGGTGGTGATAGTTGGGGGGGTCGTAGCGGTGGCGGTGGTAGTGATGGTTGTGTAATCCATTGTTGATGATGGTGCTTGGTGGCTGTCGCGGGTGGGGGTGGCGTGGTTTGGGGGTTGGTGGTTGGTGATTGTGGTTGGTGTTATGAAGGGGGACCATAGTTAATAGGACCTATGGTATACATAAAAAACTATATATTTAATCATTTTTAGTAACAATATTTGGTCCTATTAACTATGGCCCCCCGTAATAGTTTTGGAGCTGGTGTTGGTTCTGATGTTGAAGTTGTTGGCGTTGACGTTAGTGGGAAAATAAGAGGGAGATGGCCGGGGGTTAGGAGTAGGTATGGGAGAGCGCGATTGAGGCGAGAGTTGTGGGCGGTGGTGGGTTACAAGTACAGGGCACCTCCTATTAATAAGAACGAGCAATAAGACTGCTGAAAAAACGAGCAATAAGAAAGGGAGGCTGATATTTTTCTGGAAAATAAGAAGTTCGGGGGTCGTTATGCTGAAGTTAGGGAAGAACGGCACCCTCTCTTAGTTAAGAAACCCAGCCTGGCACGGTTTTCCTGTTTCCCAGTACTCATACGCGTCTGGTGGTGTAGCGGTGAGAGGGTGTTGCTTTTGGGTGTTGAATGTTGCCGTGTGCTGGCTCTTTCGGCAGGGCACCCAGAATACTTGGGCACAGCGCACGAGGTACCGGGGTGCACTGTGAAGTATATACTTGAACTGGTGAGGTATCTGGAGTACTGACACTTCTTGTGAGCAAGCGGTATGTATTGCCGAAACATTATTAATGGGTGCCCGCTATGTGCAGCTGCATCCTGCACAATGTTTTTTTGTGCAGGACGTGTGTCGCCAATTTCAGCCTTGCACGTGGACCCAGACAAAATCCAACCCCAGGCCTGACCCTAAGCCTAACCTTAACCCGAGCTGTTCGAGGTCGCCAGGGGCAGTCACGCGGCTCCGCCGCTCGTTTATGGTGACGTTTGTTTTAAAAGAAAGCCGTGCGGCCGGAAAAAAAAACCTTGACCAAATAAGACCGCATCCTGCACAAAGTTTTGTGCAGGATGCAGCAGCACATAGCTCGAGTCTTATCAATAGGGGTTTCCTATTGCGTACGCATGTCGATTCGTGGCCTCTTTGACCCCCCCCCCCCTGGTTGGCGACAGCACGACAGGCTCCGTCCCGGCATTGTAGATTGTAGGGATGCGAGATGCGAGAGTCTTATGCTTGTAAAGACTACGGCCATGCTTGACGATGGGGCACCCCCCCCCCCCCCCCCCCCCCCCCCCCTCCTTTTTTTTTTTTTTTTTTGGCCTTCACTTTGATTTCCGTTTGTGGCAATCTCTTTGAATCAGCACCGTGTGTTTTTTCTGTTGCATCACTTGCTCTTTTTTGTTCTTGTTTTTTCTTTTGTTCTTATCTTGCCTGTTTATGTTTTTCTGTTTGTGTTTCCTCGTTTTTTTTTTTTTTTTCAGGGCCCGTCTTGCTAACACTCGGGGCAAAAAAGCGAAACGGAAGGCCAGGGAAAAACAGCTGGAGGAGGCGAAACGCCTGGCTACTCTCCAGAAACGCCGAGAACTCAAGGCGGCGGGGATCGAGAAGGTTTGGTCGCGTTAATTGCGGATTTTGGTTGCTGGGGTAGAATTGAAACGCTTTTTATCAATCGAGATGTTTTTGAGTGGTGGGTGGGGTAGGGTTTATATCGAAGCGTACGGGGATTCGCTTGGTTGGTAGAATTGTAACCGCGGTAACCTTTGTTTCCCAAGGCCGCACGGGACTGAAAAGGTTCGTCTGGGATGACGGTGTCGGTGTCGGTGTTGTTGTTGTTGTTGTTGTTGTTGGTGGTGGTGGTGGTGGTGTTGGTGTTGGTGTTGGTATTGGTGTTGGTATTGGTGGTGTTGGTGTGGTGGTGTTGGTGTTGGTGCTGCTGTTGTTTTTGGCGTTGATGGTAGTGGTCGTGTTGGTGAGGTTGTTGCTGGTTTCGTTAGCGGTGTTGGTGTTGTAGTCGCTGTGTTTTGCTGGCGGGTCCGCTGTTTGTTGCTGTTTGTGTTACCTGTTTCTGTTTCTGTTGTTGCTGCTGCTGCTGTTGACGTTTTCGGATTCGATGAGAGTGGTCGTCAAAGATGTCGGGAGACACGGCAAGCAACGCAAAATGTGCGCTGTGAACGGTGTCGGGCCGAGTCTTTCACACCCAACCTACGTAGTAGCTCGGGGTCTCAGTCAAGGCGTGTCAAGGCAAAGTTGCCGTCCGTCAAGGAATGGAAGTTCTGTCTCTTGACACCTTTGGTGTCAGTCAAGGCGTGTCAAGGCAAAGTTGCCGTCTGTCAGGGAGAGAAAGTTCTGTCTCTTGACACCTTTGGTGTCAGTCAAGGCGTGTCAAGGCAAAGTTGCCGTCTGTCAGAGAGAGAAAGCGCCGTCTCTTGACATCTTTGGTGTTCGTGTTGGCGGTGTTGTTTGTTGTTTTTTTGGGCGGTGTTGGTCTTGCCGCTGTGATGCCGAAGGGGTGTTTCCTTTTTTGTTTGTTCGTGTTCTTTTTTTATGGTGCCGTTGCCGTTGCCGTTCCTATTTCTGTTTCTGTCGCTGCTGTTGTTAAACCGTCTAGAACCGCAGTCCCGTATTGGGGACAAACTGCTCGAAATTTTGAGTGGTTTGTCCCCAGAACGGGACCGCGGTTCTAAAAGGGTTTTAGTTGTTCACTGCTGCTGTTGCCGTCGTTGCTGTTGCTGTTGTCGCTGTTGACGAAGAATGTGTCCGCATCGATGGCGGTGACCCCCCCCCCCGCCCCGGTCAAACGACTACGGCCATGCGACGCGTTCTGCAATAGAGGTAGCACATTTCGGCTGAAATGTTTTCTGAACGACGGGGCTCCTTCACCCAAAATCGTCGGAATGCCAATCTGGTCTCGAAAAACGACGTTTTTGCCTACTTAGATCATGGGATCATCCATCGGGATGGAGCTTGATTTTTGCTGAAATCAGTTTTTGGGTGAGGTATTGAGCTCTTCAAGCGAGGAGCCTCAGAATTTTGGGATGAACCTCTATCGTAGAACGCCTTATGCATGATATTGAATACACCCCTCCCCCCATCCCCACTGCAATCTGAAACTTTTTTGTTTTTTGTTTTTTTTTTGTTTTTGGCCCTTTCAGACGGCGAACCGGAAGCGGCGCAAATACATCGACTACGGCAAGGAGATCCCCTTCCAGAGAAACGCCCCCGCGGGTTTCTACGACGTTTCGGACGAGAACCAGGCGGCCAAGAGGGCTCGACAAGACCCCGCCTTTTCGACCCAGTAAGATGTTTACCTGGTATCCCTGGTATATATTATGGAGGCGTGCTTGGTTGGGCGTAGCACTGTTTTGGCCAAACTGTCGCTGAGACTGGCCGGCCTCCTCAACCCAATACATGATACCTACCACTCCGATCGGGAATATAAGCTCCGTTTAATGTTCATATCAGAGTCCAAATGGTGCTTATATTCTCGTTCAGTGGTGCGATTATTGTTGCGGCGGAGCAAACCATAGTAGTCGGAACCCATCACACACGCTAAGACCCACATTTTCCAGTAATTTTGCTTAGCATGTTTGGTCCTGATTATCGATAACAGGCTCCCCCGCAACAGGACTATGTCACTATAAATTGTATACCAGATAACTGGTACCTGGTATTAGTTTTGGAATAATACTAGTTTTTTCTTGCCGGGCCTGTGAAGTGTCTTCCCTCCCTTTGTGCTTGTTCTTGTTTTTTCCTTTTTCTTTTTTTTTTTATCCTCGTACGCTCTCCTTTTCACTGTGTGTCTCGCTTTTTTTTTTTTTTTCTCTCTCTCTTTCCCTCCCTGCTGTGCTTGTTGTTCGTCCTTTTCGGCTCTATCTTTTTTCTCGTGTTCTCTCCTCTTTTTCTTTTTCTTTTTCCTTTTGTGCTTTTATACGTACTTGTTCCTGTTTTTTTTCCCCATACATCCGCTCTCTTTTTCTCGTCTTCTCCTTTCTTCTCTCTGTTTTCGTTTTTGCTTTGTTGTTTTTGATTTCGGGGAACTAAAAAAAAAAAGGTTTCTGCAAGACCTGGAGGAGAAGCGGAGGGACGAGGAGGAGGACAGGTCGAGGAAGAAGGACGACGCGAAAATCAAGAAGATGATGAAGGCCAACTTACCCCAGCAGATCCTCGCCGTTAACGCACAGAACGACCCTATACCCATAAGGCGCAGGTGAACGCCCTTTCGTCCCGTTAGAACTGCAGTCCCGTTTTTGGGGACAAAATACTTGAAGATTGACTAGCTTGTCCCCGGAACGGGACTGCGGCCCTAAAAATGGTTACGCCCAGGGTCCCTTCTAACCCTAGCCCTCGGTAGGATGCAATGCAGCTGTAATGCGGCCCACCCTTCATGCGGCTCGCCCAACACCTCACGGCGCTTCGCGCTTGGTGCAAGGATGTCAATGTCTGCCCGGTCGGTGGTAACCCCCCGTGCTCCGTCCCGGCATTGCAGGGGGGCATGTATGGTCTATGGTCACATGACTAAGAGCATGATCCCCCCCCCCCCCCGCCTCCTTCCCCCCTCCGTCGATATGAGGGAGATAGACGAATGTGACATGGAGGAGTTTGGTACACTAGATAGCCGCGAGAAAAATATCGCTATCCTAGGAGATAGATGGAGGCCACAGACGGCCAAACAAGAAGGCATAAGATTGGCAAAAAAATAGGCATGTAATATATGGAATAACGTAATGAGCGCCCAACTGTTAGAGGTGTCACTGTTAGGAGTAGGAAACAGTGCTCCGTCTCGGAAGGGATGCGTGGTCAATGGTCAAATGACGAATACGAGCAACAAATGAGTACCCCCCCCGCCCTCCCCTCCGAGATTGAGACCAACCTCCCACAACAAACCCTCGCTGTGTGCTCTGTAGAACGATCCCATCACCATCGGGCGGAGGGACACGCTCTTTTGCCCCCTTGCCAGTAGTGTGAACGACTTTGACTGAGCTGTCAAGACGAGTTCACAGGGCCTTCTGTATGATCTGTTACGATCTAGCTCATGTCGCCGGGTGGGACCCGTACAATATACATGGTCTATTACGGGGGGCCATAGTAAATAGGACCTACGGTACACACAAGAACATATATGTTTACCTATTTTTACTAACACTATTTGGTCCTATTTACCATGGTCCCCCGTAATAGGACAGGTTTCCTTTGTGTGATCTGTACTGCAAATATCCTTCACAGCATATCGAAACGACAGCTTAAGATCTAGATGATCTACCTGTTGATGATACATCTGTAGATGATTTATCTGTAGATTATATAACCGACTCGTTAAAAGATATCAACAACCCTATGTGTGTGTTTTTGTTTTGGAGGGCGGGGGGGGGGAAGGTTTCTGCCCATGGCTATTATTTTAAATTTCACGTTTTACATGCTTTGAGGTCTGTTTGCCCCCCCCCCCCTTAGGCTACTCTGTTGTATCAATTTCTTCAGTGACTATTTTTATATACACGCTGAGTAGGTCTACCTCCATCTACTCCCATGAAAGCATCATCTACACACTATGTGCCCCCAGGATGTTTGGGAGCAAGCACCATCTACCGCCCAGAATATTCAGAGGTAAGCTACAGTACCTTCCACGTCTTTTACGGGGGGGGGGGGCATAGTAAATAGGACCAAATATTTTTAGTAAAAAAAGCTAAATATATACCTGGTACGTTTTTGTGTGTACCGTATGTCCTATTTAATACGCCCCCCCCGTAATTATAGTAGCAGCAGCAGCAGCAGCTTCCGTGAAAGCAGCGAACTACTCACTGTACCTTCGTTTCACACTTGATATTTTATCGGGCATGCTGTCTCAGTTGGTTGGTGCTTGCCTTGCCTCGGTGCCTCATCTTTCCGTTGCGTGGTTTGTTTGATTTGCGGTTTTTAGGACGGAGCTGAGCCTTCCCGCCCCCCAAGTGTCGGACAGCGAGCTGGAGGAGCTGGTTAAGATGGGGGCTCAGGCGCAGGCACACGTGAGTTTTGTTCGTGGTGTGGGTTGGCGGTTGTGGTGGTGGTGGTGTTGGTAGTGGTGTTGGTGGTGGTGTTGTTGTTGGTGGTCATTGTGTTGGTGGGGTTGGTGATGGTGTTGGCGTTGATGGTATTGTTGGTGTCGTTTTTTTGTGTCGTTTTGGTGGTGTTTTAATCGGTGTTACTGTTGTTGTAATTGTTGCTGCGTTTGGTGTTGATATTTGTTGGCGTTGTTGGTGATGGCGTTGATGGTTATTGTGTTGGTGTCGATGGTGTTGTTGGCGTTTTTGGTGGTGTTGGTGGTTTTGGTGTAGGTTGGCGGTTGTGGTAGTGTTGTTTGTTGCTCGTGGTTGTTGTGGTGGTGGTGCTGGTGGTGCTGGTGCTGGTGGTGTTGGTGTTGATCTTGGGTGTTGGTGATGTTGTTGGTGTCGGTGTTGGTGTTGGTGATGTTGTTGGTGTTGATGGTGTTGATGTTGGTGATGTTGTTGGTGTTGGTGGAAGTTGTTGTGGGTATGGTGGTGGGGGTGGTGGTCGTGCTGGCTCCTCCCTAGGAAGGTTAATCGTTGTCGTTGTAGCTTGTGGTCGCGCTTCTTCTCTGCCGTAGTTTGTCCTCATTTTCGTTTCCAGGTGATGCACCCATTCTGTTTTGTTTCTTGTTTTGTGTACGATAGACGTTTTAACCCTTTTGTTTTGGTCGTTCTCATGATTCCCCTCCGTTTGTGTCGCGTGTTTCGTGTGTTTGCGCGTTTCGTGTGTTTGCGTGTGTTTGTTTTTTTTTCGTCTCGACTGCTTTTTTGGGTGGTTTCATTTCTTCAGGTCGCCGAAGGTTCAACGTCCGCGCTTCTGGGAGACTACTCCGAGGCCATGCCGACGCCTATGTCCATGCGAACTCCCGCTACGCCTGTCGGCGAAGACGTTGTCATGCAGGCGAGTTAGTCAATACCAGTCTGGCAAAAAACAGATGCAACTGTTGAGGGACCACAAGAATGGTTGAAACGGCGGGATACAACGTGTGTAAAAGGCATAGAAATGCATTTATAGGCATTTTTTTGCGGGGGGAAGTCGTAAAATATCCCAAGGGTGGCCAGCGGATGCCTGGATACCACCCCCCCCCCCTTTTTTTTCTTCTTCACATTTCTGTTATTTTCGACCAATTTGTTTTTTTTATTATGTTTGCGCGTCGCCGACGACCGGCAACATGCATAACCACACTCCCCGTTAACGCTAGGAAGGCGCGCGCACCGCGACGCGGCCACACTAACACAGGGTACAGCGGCAGCAGCGACACCATCTAGGGCAGTGGCAAAACTACTAGGCAAAACTACTACCAGGTAGTATATTTGTACCCCCCTGATCGTACGATTACAGTACTCGTGCCCGCCCCCCCTCGCAATGCCTGCCTGGTCGGTGAAAACCCGACATGCTCCGTCCCGGCATTGTAGGGATGCGAGGGTCTATGGTCATACGACTACGCCCATGCATGAGATCGAGTACACCTCTCCTATCGAGTACCCCCCCCCCTCTCCCCCCCCCCCCCCCCCCGACTCCCGGCGCGGCTTCACGAGTCAGCCTGGCTCCTTGCTGCACGGCAAGGCGCGCGAGATCGGTACACCACGACGGACGGCCGTCCGCTTGTGCGAGCGGGGCGCCTTGAATGTGTTGTCGCCACTCGCCAGCATGACCAACTCGAGGACGGGCTGGTAGATTGTCTAGACTCCGCCAAGGGCCCCCGGGTCCTGCGCGGCAAACACCCTCTTCACGTCCTCGATGAACTCTTCCACCGTGTTTAACGTCGTTCGAACCTGGGGGGGGGGGGGGGGGGGGGGGGGGGGCTGGGTCGAGCTGAAACACCCCAAGCCCAGGATGCTCGCGTCAGGGGTTTCGGGCGGCTGGTTGGTGAGCGCTACCCGTCTGCAGTACCGGGGTCGTCGCGCGGTGTTGTCCGACGGAGCATCGTCCTACTGGACGAACACACCCCCCGCCCCCCCCCGGCCGCTCGGCTCTGATGGTGGCAGGGGAGGCATCGACCAGCATCTCCTCCACCTGTAAACATCCTTCGTCGCCTCCACCATCTGCTGCGGCTGGTTGATGAGCATTGCCCGTCAGCAGTACCCGCCGCCACAATGTCCGGGGCCGTCGCGTGACGTTGTCCGACGGAACATCGTCCTGGTGGAGCACGCATGAAGTTATTTACTCCACGGGTTGTTGTTTTTTTGCTTTTTTGTGTTTCTTGGTGTGTTTCTTGGTGTGTTTATGGTGCTGTTTTTTGGGTTTGGCGTGATGCTGCTCGTTGGATTCTGTGCGTGTCGCTTGGGTCTTTTTTTTTTGTGTTGCGTGTTGTCGCGCTTGTTTTCGACAACTTCTGTTTCAAGACGTCGACGGTATATGTAACATTTGCTCAGTTTCTGCTTGGGTTCGTTAGCTTCTGGGCTAGCTCGCATGGAATAAGCACGATGAAACTAACGCCTGGAAACAGCCAAGCATGCCCTGCCCTGCAACCATCGTTCGGTTATCTTGCCGTTCCGTTGTTTTTGACCCTTTTGTCTTCTCTGTGTTCATTGTCCTTCCCCGCCCCTCTCGCTCTCTATTTCTTTGTTCGTTTTGTTTGATCTCTTGTGTCCCTTTTCGGGTCCCTTCCTTGCTCTTCCGTCTCTAAAGCGATGCGTGGTCAACGGTCAAAACAACTCGAGGCAAGCAAAAAATGAGTACGCTCCTCCCCCCCCACCCCCCCACCCCCACCCACCCCTTCTGTTCCCGTTTTTTGCTGTTGTGTTCCCCCCCCCCCCCCGCCGTTTTTTTTCTCTCCTTACTCTTTCACAGGAAGCACGCAACCTCGCCCTCCTCAATTCCGGACAAACGCCCCTCCTTGGTGGTGAAAACCCTAATCTCCAGGAGGGCACCGGGTTCGGAGGGAGCGCCCCCCGCCAGAACCGAATGACCACCCCCAACTCCATGGGCGGAGGAGCAGGCGGTGGGGGGGAGGGGGCGGCAGGGTCTACCCCCATCCCAGGAACGCCTTCTACTGTTGGTGGTCTGACGCCGGGGGGGAGGAGGGGAGGTGGTGGGGGTGGTGGTGGTGTCGGAGGCACGCCGATGAGAGACCAGGTAGGGGGGTGTACTCGATAGGAGAGATGTACTCGATCTCATGCGTGGCCGTAGTCGTATGATCATAGACCCTCGCATCCCTACAATGCCGGGACGGAGCGTGTCGGGTTTTCACCGACCAGGCAGACATTGCTTGCACGGGGTGGCGTAGGGGATGGGGGGCCGGGGGAAGGGATAGGTTGGTGGGAAGGGAGATCATGGGAGGGGGGATGGGGGTGGTGGTGATAATTGTCCTGGTCCCTGGGGTAGATGGTGTGTTGGGGACTGACATGTGGCCTGAGCTGGTCGTCTATTCGGCAATTGTTCACCATGGTGTTGTGTGTACCAGAACTATTCAAGTGTTTTGAGTTATAGTTATTTGTACGAGTACTCGAAAGGCGTTTTGAGTTATAGTTATCTGTACGAGTAGCCGAAATGCGTGTGTGTTTTTGTGTGTGTGTGTTGGGTTATATTTTGCAGCTATTAATAGTGAGATTACGTTTTCAACCGTTTTGAACGCGAGCCGAGCTCCCTCTCTCTCTCTCCCCCCCCCCCCCCCCCCCCCCGCTCACGACTACGAGTACCCGCCCTCTTTCCCACGTACGTCCTGCCTGTGTGCAGCTGGGTCTCAACGACGACGCTAGCAGCATGGCGAGCATGTCCCCGATTGGCAGCGTGTCGTCTTTCGGGGGCAGCAGCGTTGCGGGGTCCAAGGAGGAGAGGGCGAGGGAGAGGAGACGCAAAGACGAGCTGCGGGCTAAGCTGGCCGGCCTACCCTCCCCCCAGTACGAGTACGAGCTCGTTGCTCCAGAGGTAGGGTGGTTTTGTTCATAGGTGTTTTGCCTCGCGCGTCTCTGCGTCAAACTGGTGCTCATTTTGATGAAAATCGAGGTTATGAACACCTCTCGCAGGCGTGTTTGTTTGACCCGGGAATTGAGGGAATCGGGTCCATTAACTATGGTCCCCCGTAAAAGTGGGTATTGCGCAACCCGACGCGAATCCACGAGGGAAGACGGGGACGAGGCTGAAGCCTCTTCTCGCGATGAATCAGGCGAGGCACGACGAACCGTATCGTACGTAGAGGGGAAGGGAGGAGAAGAGCCTGCCATGTCCCCACAGAGTGTAAGACCCGGGATCTGAGCTACGTGGTGGGGAGGGAGAGAAAAGGGAAGGGCGAGGACAGTAAGTTGGATGCAATATAAACGAAATAATCTAACAAAATAGCATGTGTACAAAGTACCGGGTATGTAGGCAACGAGGGTTGCCTACCACTTCGTGTTCGAGAAAACGGGTTGGCAAACAATGTGCACGAGAGGAATGGTAGCTAAACTTATAACCCTGAGCCTAAGCCAATCAGAGCAAATCTTAAAACCCGACCCTACGCCAATCGGAACAGCTCTTAACCCTATACCTAAGCGAATCAGATCAACCCTAACCCTAATCCTTACCCTGATGTGCCAATCAGAGCAACCCTATTCCTGACACTGAGCCAATCAGATCAAACATCGGCCAATTACGGGGGACCATAGCAAAAAGGACCAAATCTTGTTGGTAAACACAGCGAAATAAATGTATAGGTTTTTGTCTGCATCGTAGGTCCTATTTTTTGTGGTTCCCCGTAATGAGCGGTAAAAGCTCCGCTGATCACGGCACTGCTTCCCGACTGTTTACAAAGGTGATGGAGGAAGCCGACGGGGCGCCTCTTAGGGAGGAGGATGCCGCCGACCGAGACGCCCGGCTGCTGGCGGAGCAGGCCGCTAGGGACGAGGCGGAGTTCCGGAAGAGATCGCAGGCGGTTCGCCGAGACCTACCCAGGCCCGGGTAAGCGCGCAATTCCCATCGTTTTTTTTTTTTTTTTTCAAATTACCCTTTTTTTCACGAAAATAATACGTATCGTTCGAGCAGAATACACCGTATACGAATATCACAAAAAAGTTTTTTTTTTTTTCTGTTAAAAATCGAACAAAGAAAGCCCCGGAAGAGGTCGGAGGCGGTTGGTTGAAACTTACCCCTCCCCGGGCAGGAGAGGCTACACGCTGCTGAGATGGCGGTATGGAATTGAAGTTGCGCCATGATCCAATCAACACTTCGAAATTCTTGACGAAATCGCGTAAAATACAAGGATAACAATATTCTCGATTTAGTTTTTTGTTCCACAAATTTAAATGCGACCAAGCGAGGTTCCGGAAGATGCTCTCCCCCCCCCCCCCCTCCCCCCCCCCTCCCCCCCCCCCCCCCCCCCCTCCTCCTCCAACCCGACATGCTCCGTCCCGGCACTGTAGGGATGCGAGGGTCATACGACTACGGCCATGCATGAGATCGGGTACATCTCTCTCCTATCGAGTACACCCCCCCCTCCCCCCTTACGACCCCCCCCCCCCCGTGAAACTGTCATACATGTGCAAGCCCGCCTCACAAGCGATTCTTGGTGGGATTCAGCTCACCCTTCATGCTACAAGCCGAACGCCTCGCGATGCTTCGCGCTTGGTGCAAGCAATGTCTGCCTGGTCGGTGAAAATCTGGCGTGCTCCGTCCCGGCATTGTAGGGATGCGAGGGTCTATGGCCACGCGGATTTGGCCGTGAATGACATCGAGTAAGCCCCCACCCCCCTCTTCGCCCTAGTGCAAGCAATGCCTGTTTGGTGGGTGAAAACCCGACGTGCTCCGTCCCGGCATTATAGGGATGCGAGGGTCTATAGTCATACGACTGCGGCCATGCATGGTATTGAGTACACCCCCCCCCCCCCCCCCCCCCCCCCCAAATTTTGTCTGTAAATATGCTGTTGTGGCAGGTCTTTGTCGGAGGCGTTTTCGTCCACGGGGCCTCGGGCGGACTCTCCCCTGGCCGCTGCCGAGGCTCTGATGAAGGCGGAGGCCGCTAAGCTTGTGGAGCACGATGCGGCGGCCTACCCCGCCGCTTCCGCCATCGCCGCTGCTGCCGCTGCTGAGGCGGTGATCGCGGCGGCTGCTGCTGCTGCTGAGGGGGATGGAGGAGGCAAGAAGAAAAAGAAGAAAAAGCGGAAGAAGGCGATGGACGCTGCTGTTGCTTCTGGTGAGTGGCGGTAGTGGTGGTGGTGGTATTATTGGTGTTGGTGTCGATGTTGGTGGGTTGGGGGGTGGTGATGGTGCTGACGGTGGTGGTGGGTGTGGTGGTGGTTTTGTTGTTGCTGATGGCGGTATTGTGGTGGTGGTTGTGGTGGTGGTGATGGTGGCCACCGACTGAGAGCAGTTTACCCTTGCAAGACTGCAGTCCGTTTTTCGAGGTGACAAACCACTCTAATTCTGATGAGTACGGCGGACCATATTAAATAGGACCAAAATATTGTTGTTGAAAATAGGGAAGTAGGTAGGTTTTTGTGTGTATCGTAGGTCCTATTTAATATGGCCCCACGTTATCGTGTCGAACCCCGAACGGGAACAAACCACTCTTAAAGCTGAGTAGTTTTAAGTCCTTAAAAAGGTTAAGGCTCACCCTAAAAAGGTTTACCAGATGTACATGTGTCCACTTCCGGCGGAAACCAGCTTTGAACTACTGTAGTTGGAGCGTACACCGGCTTGGACTAATTGCAGTTGCATTTGAGGCATACCACTGTACCCTGGTATGTACTATTCAACCACTCTCTCCCGGAAACCAAGGCTCGTTTGGATTAAATACATGGGAACATAGTGGTGATTATATTTTGGGACATAGTTTCGGCAGGGAAAACGCCTCAGGTAATGAAGAAAAGTGCGCTCTGTTGGTTGGCTTTTGCGTCGACGGCTGTCGTTGTGCTTGTTCCCGCTAGATACTTCTCCTCAAGTACGCCCTCTCACGTACGCCCCATTGACGTAAATATCCTTACGTACGTCCTCTCACGTACGCCCCCTCATGCACGTACGTGTCCGTCCTGCCCCGTACGGTTCCTCACGTACGTCCTCTTACGGTTCCTCAAGTACGTCCTCCCACGGCTTCTCACGTACGTCCTCTTACGGTTACTCACGCACGTCCTCTTACGGTTACTCGCGTACGTCCTGTTACGGTTCCCCACGTACGTCCTTTTGCGTACGTTTCCTCGCGTACACCCTTTCACGTGCTGTATGTTACGACGTCTCACCAGGCGCCATACCCGAGCTGGAGCAGTTCGAGGAGGAGGAGATCATGAACGCTCGCCTCTTGGTGGAGCAAGAGGCGGAGGAAAACGACGTGAGTCTTTTCTTTTCTTGTTTTTTTTTATTGTGCTGGTGTTGGTGTTAATGTCGGTGGTTTGGCCTGATGGTGGTGGTGGAGGTATTGTTGATGTTGTTGTTGTTGTTAGGGTTATTTGTTGTTTTTTGTTTTTTGTTTTTTTTAGTTGCTATTTTGTTGGAGCAGCTGTTTCCGTTGATGCTGCTGTTGTTGATTCTGGTCGTGGGGGTGGTGGTGGGTGGAAGCATTGCTGCTGCTGCTGTGCTGCTACTCCTTCGGCTGTTGTCATGGTGGTGGCTGCTGCTCTTGTAACCAGCGCTATGGTTGTCAAGTCGCTGTAGGTGCTGCTGATTAACATTTAACTGTTTTTTCTCACCTTGTTTTTGCGCTTCCTCCCGCAACAAACTGACAAAACACCCGGAAAAAAAAAAACACGCGAGAGCAGGACCTCCCCCCTCTGGAGGATTTCAACGAAGCTTGGCAGGCATGCTTCTCCGAGTGGGCTTACTTCCCCAGCAGAAGTGCCTACGGAAGGGTCTCTACAGCGACGAAGGCGGACCGGATCGCGTCGGCGAAACATCGGTTCGAGGTAAACACATACAAGTGTTCGTACGGTTTAATGTGCTTTTTTGTTTCTTTACAGCCTTGGATAGGCTGCGATTTTGTGCGATGTACGTATATGCTCCGGACTTTGTAGTGTTTCACACGTCGTCGAACGTCTAGTGTAGAACCTAGCCTCCCCCTTCGCGCAGGGCCTGTACAGAACAGATACAACCCAAGAAACATGTCCTGCTTCATATCATTAAGGTAGTACAGCTCCCACACGTCGACACGAGCCGAGTATATGTTTTTGTATGTACCTATCTAGGCAATGAGTTGATGATCGACGATTTGTCCAATGTGTGTGTGTTCTTCACATTAAACCGTTTTTTCTACCCGTCGACATCCAGCATAACCAGTGTCCGTGCCGATTCTTCAATCCTAGAAGAGATACAAGTTCTGTGGTCACAAAGCTACGCCACAGGGATACTACGTTGCCACGTGTGCAGTGTGCACTGCAGTGGGCAATGCAAAGCCATGTCATCATACTAGATACGACAGGCACGACATACGCAATCTATGAAATAGTGAAACGAAAAGAAACAATCAAAGAGAAAACAAAAACAAGGTAGACAAATCGAAAGAGAAAAAGAAGAAAAATGAAAGCAAAATCTAGGAGAAACAATCTGTCGTGCCCCCCCCCCCGCAGGCGAGGTGGCCAACACTTGAAAAAGAACGAGCTGGAGAAAAGAAAAAAAGAATAAAATAAAATAAGAAAAAACACCACTGCTTGTAAACAGAGTAAGACAAAGAACCAAGGAAAAAAGTAACAAGGAAAAATAACAAAGGGGAAATAACAGGCAGACCAAAGCCCAAAGCACCTTCCAGGTGGCGGCAGCAGCTTGTGGTACGAGTAGTATAGCCAGGTTCTCCCTGCTAATCCGCCTGGTACCTTGCTACCCAGACTGCCGTCTCCGCCCTGCGTTCGTTAACTATGCCCGGCCCCTTGGCGTCAGACAATACGAAACGAGCAGAGCAGGTTCGTCTTCCAACCACGCCACACGGCTCCTTCAGTACGGCTTATCAATCAGAAAAGGAAGAGGAAGAGAAAAAATAATATGAAAATCACGGAGAGTCAGCGCAAGAGAGAAAAAAACAAAAACAAGAAGAGAAGACAAGGGAAGACCACGTTCGAACCAGCTGCACCGGTTGGTAGCACTAGTAGTATGGTCATGTTCTACTTTCTAGTCGACTTGGTGCCTTGCTACCCTGTCTGTCATCTCCTTCCTACTTTCGTCTACCGCCGTTTCCCTTCTACCCCTCCTGTCCCCCCCCCTCTCTGCATTCCCTCGGTCGGGCTTTCTGCCACTTCTGCTGTTGCCCCCTCCCCCCCCGTTCCCTTGGGCACCATCCACGGCGGATGCGCGGCGCTGCCTACTCATCTCAGCCTCAGCCTCGTGCCACCTCACCATGAACCGTTCGGCTGCTTCAAGGATCCCCCGGTACCACTTCCCCGCCTTTTCGGCTGCAGTGGACCACAACGCGGTCTCAACTCCAAACACCAAGGGGGCAACTTCCATTGACCCTTCGGTGGCTCGGAACTCCCTAAGGTCTTCGACTATGCATCTATGCCAAGTCTTACACTGTCCGCCTGGTCTCGGGTTCTCCCCACCAGCTATCGTCCCGAACATTACCCGACTGGGTAATCGCTCCTTGCTTTGCCGTGCCACGCCCCCCGCAAAGAAGAGCCGCCGTTTACGAATGGTCGTTTCGATGCTCTCGCAACGTGTCATCTTGAGGGCCTTCGCGTACGAGAGGGTGGCATGATCAGTATGAAGTCGGCGCTGGAAGCCAATGACTCGCAGCAGGACTTGGTGGTGAGCCGTTCGAAGCTTGGCAAAGTGTTCCGCTCTGAGGGTCCACGTCACACACCCGTACAGCAGGGTCTCAATCACCTCGGCCTTCAGCATTCGGACTTTAAGGCTAAGGGGGGCGGTCGTCCTATCATACAACTCCGGGCCGAACCGTTTGAGGCATGCTCGCATGAGGCGGATCCGTCGGTCGATTTCGAGCGAGAGCGCAGCGTTTTCGTGGATAACGCCGCCTAGGTATAAGAACTGGGTCGTCTGCTTATACCTCTGACCTGCCGCTTCGATGACGAGCGGTGGTGCGAGGGTTGTCCGGTCTGGTGTTTGTAGGACCATTGTCTCAGTCTTCTTTTCCGACACCGTGAGGCCTGCTGCTTCGAAGACAGTCACGATGACTGTCATCATTTTCGCGAGCCCTTCAGCCGACTTCGAGACAATTCCTGCATCGTCGGCGTATAAGGGGATTTTCCTCTGTCGTCCGAGCTCTTGCAGCCGGCGCACGACGAACAACATATCAATCGTTGATCGTGCGGGGCGGAAGCCGCACTGTTCCTCGGGGAGTAGTTCCTCGGTCTCGCAGTAGTTGCTGAGGCGGGACGCGACGATTTTCCACAACACTTTGCCTGCGTGGGCAACAAGCGAAATCCCTCTATAGTTGTTGCAGTCAGTTCGATCCTTCTTTTTGTGAAGGACCTTGATGATCGCATCTTTCCATTGCTGAGGGACTTCTCCTGTTAACCAAACATTGACAAGGATGTTGTGAAAGCGCTGGGCGAATGCCGGGTGGTCGATTTTTAGGAGTTCGACCGGGAGACCATCTGGCCCGACAGCTTTCCAATTCGACATCCCCTTGAGTGCTTCGGTCATCTCGTCTATGGATGGTTCATCTTCAAGCGACAGTTTAGGCGGTCGCGGTGGCAAGAGGTCGATGATCGTGGGATCGAGTTTCAGCGACTTCTTGTTCAAGAGTTTGTGGTAAAACCCCGCCCATCGTTCACGAATTCGCACCTTATCCCGTAGGATCGTGCCATCCTCGTCCCTAATGAACTGTTCGCTCCTCGCTTTAGTCCCTTCCAATCCTACCGTACTCTTAAGGTGCTTGTAAAAGCCTCTTTGGTCGTTGTTCGCTAGGAGTCGTTCGGTCTCGGCAAGGTACGCTTCGAAGTACGCATGCAGTCCTGCGGCAATCACCTTCTGCAGGTTCGCACACGCAGATCTCAGGGTCTTCCACGCGGTTCTGTCCCGGGGGTGGGCACGCAAGAATTGTCGTGCATCCTCCCTCGCTGTCCATGCTGGCATGAATGCGGCCAAGGTTTCGGCAGACTCACACCATCCATGTCTGCGGTGGCGACGTGCAGGGGGTGGTACCTCTTTTTCGACCGCATCAATAACAGCCGTAGTGAAAATCTCAACCATACCAGACGTATTACGGGGCTGGATAGGCTGGTTGAGAGTGGAGATGACCCTGGAGACTACTCGTTCACGACACTTTCCATCGGACATAAAAAGCTGCCTGTCGAACTCTCGGCGTTTCGTCGGTCTACGTATTTGTCTGTTGGGCGCAAAGTGACCATCGAGTCGGACTTTGATATACAAGATGTTGTGGTCTGAGTCAGCCTTAGCTGGGGCAGGAGGCTGTGGGACGACTTTCGCATCTTGTACTCTAGGTCGATGGACTTGACGGGTTAGGATGTAGTCAATCCGCTTACGGTCATTCGGGCCGGTGCCGTTGTGAGTATGCGATATACCACCCTTGCGCGTGCTGAAAAACGTGTTGGTGAGAGCTAACTTGCAATTGGTGGCGAACGACAGGAGCCGTCTGCCATTATCGTTACGAACATCACGTCCATACGCTCCCAGCACTCTGCTTTCATCATCACCGCACCCTTCCTTCCTCTGTCCAGTTCGCGCGTTGGCATCCATCAGTACCAACAGACACTCTTTCGTCGGGATTTTTCCACCAAGTACTCCAGCTTCTGCCAGAAAATACGTTTCAGTTCGGCGTCCTTGGTACAATCAGTTGGAGCATTCGCAACGACGAAATTGACTGCCTCGCATTTGCCAGCCAGCTCAAAGCGCATAGACATTAGCCGCTCGTCAACGAACTGATGAGTATACACAGACTTCCTGCACAACGATTCCTTGACAGCTAGGCCTACTCCGTACAGCCCTTGCCTGGTGGCTGTTGTTTCCTGCCCTGAACAGAAAACACGATACCCTGCCGTACGGAACGTCGTGCTGCCGGACCTCCGAGTTTCTTGCAGGCCAATGAAGTCACAGCCGAGTTGCCGTCCCTTCGCCAGTACACGCTCGTCATGTCCGTACCCGTTCTTCCCCTTTGCAGCCAGGGTGCGCACATTGTAGGTCGCTACCGTCACAAGTGCCTCCTTCTGTCTCTTACGAGCCTCGCGTGCTGCTTTCTTTGCCAGCCGACGTGAGGCTCGTCCCCGCCTTCTTTTTTTTTTTGTGTTTCTTTTTTTTCTCTATGGCGAAAGTGGCTCTCCGTTTCGTAGCCCGGTACGCGCCTTGGTTTCCGTTGGCTGGGTGCAGCCGTCCCAACCCACGCCGACAATCCCATCCTTCCTGTCGTGCATGCATACCCACGCTGTGGCCAGCCTCCTCTCCACTCCACCGGCTGCCCACGTAGCGCTCTCTGCTGTGGTGATGTACCCGTCCCGCCTGAGGGATGAACTCCTCGGCGTCGGGGTTAAGAAGAAAAAACATCACCACCACCCCACGCGGTCCTTAAAGCGAGCAGGCCACCAGCCGGACCGCGCAAGGTTCCCTACCTACGTAGTCCGAAGCTCGATGTTCGTGTGACTGTCGCTAGACCGCTGCAGGTCCTGGCAGACTTCCTCGGCCCACCCCAAGGACGGGGCAGGCCGAAGCAGGCAGGAAAAAGTCGATTGTTTCAATTAGAAAAAGGCATAGCACAACTCATGATATTCGACGATTTGTCCGATGCGTTGACTGTTTCAATTTTTTTTTTTTTTTTCATTTGTTGATTCCTTCTCGTGTTGAAAGGTCGTTTTTTTCCCCACGTTAGATTTGTTTTTTGTCAGGGCGTTTGCGATGATCCAATTTTGGTTGGGTTACACAAATATTTTGAACCCGACAAACTTCCTGGGGGGCTGATCTGTGAAACAGGTTAATCTGAAGTTTATCCGTCTGCCAACCAACCAGTCCACAGAGATACCCAACTCAAGAATTCTCGGGTTAAAAACGTCGTTTTGGTCACTTTTTAGTGGGTTGGGATTTTGGTATATATAGGAAACAGACTGTTAATACAAGAGATGCCTATCAGTACAAGAACCTCGACCCAACCAAATTCTTCGCAAACGCCCTGTTTTTTTTTTACGGTGCCTTTTTTTTGTTCCCGGTTTATCCGATTTTTTTCAAAGCTCAAATGTGTGTAATTTATATTCGCACTGGCACATCAATAGACTCTCGCTTCATGATCTAGTCTGCATGATCTACATACAATTTGCACGTATTTCCTGGGTGAGACCTGCCCAACATATCCTAAGTCAGCAGGTTAGGATCTATCTGATCCGCGTGTAGATGATCTATCTGATCTTTTTGCAGATCTATCTGATCTATCTCTAGATGATCTCTCTGATCTGTCCAAAATTAAGAAAAACTATCGGTACCAGGTAATCACGTGTGATGCCAAAAAATGATACCCAGTACCCGGTATCAGGTAGTTGGCAGGTATGCAAAACAGCGAAACAGCCCTAGGGCCTACCACTTATCCAAGGACTTTCGTTGACGCACTGCTGTGTACCAGACAGCGGGATTAACGCTCGCCCATGTTCGATCGGGTGTGACCGGCTTACACGCCGGATACGAGACAGAGGGACTAACGCCAACCATTGGATGATTGGGTCTGACTGGCCATTGGTTGATTAGGGCTGATTCACTTGGGGGTTGGGGATAGTTCTACGAGCGCTCGTCCGGTACACGGGCTGCGTCGACCGTTCCCTCGAATAAGTGGTAACCTACCCTCATGCAGAAAACAGTAACACTTCATCGACCCTTATTCATCGCCTCCACCCGTTCCGTCCCGCCCCGTCCCGTCCCTTCCCTTCCCGTCCCGTCCCGTCCCGTCCTGTCCCGTCCCGTCCCATCTCGTCCTGTCCCGTCCGGTCCCGTCCGGAACCCGTCCCGTCCCTCTCAATGCATGATGGGGTGTTGGCTTTGCGAATAGGCGCTCCGTGCTGAGGCTGACTCTCAGGCCGGCCGTGCTCGCAAGCTGGAGGCTCGGCTGAAGATGAGACTAGGCGGCTACGCTAAGGTGCGTTTTCGTTGTTGTTGTTGTTGTTGTTGTTGTTGTTGTTGTTGTTGTTGTTGTTGTTGTTGTTGTTGTTGTTGTTGTTGTTGTTGTTGTTGTTGTTGTTGTTGCCATTGTCGCGTCTTTTTTTTTTTCACTTTTCCCACACAGGCTGCTGCTCAGCGGCCGGCTATGGAGCCGTAACGGCCTGTTTGCCCCCTTTCTACGCACAGTCGTTCTTTTTAACGTTTTGGTTATACGCCTTGTTTTTGTTGATGTTGTCTTGCCTTTCTGATCGCGATATTTTTCGTAGTTTGTTTTTGTTTTGTGTTGAACGTCGTTTTTGTTGTCATGTTTTGTTGTTTTTAGTATGAAAGGAGCTTAACATTCGTCGACGCTTGATCACCCAACAGTACACCAAAGACGAAGGAAGATGCCGTCGGTCAATCTCGTTTTCTCGGATAGACAGATCACGAGGCCGTCGGTAATACTCAATATCTCGGATAGACAGATCACGATGCCGTCGGTAATACTCCTTATCTCGGATAGACAGGTCACCATGCCGTCGGTAGTACTCCTTATCTCGGACAGACAGATCACGATGCCGTCGGTAAAACTCCTTATCTCGGATAGACAGATCACGATGCCGTCGGTAATACTCGTTATCTCGGATAGAGAGACCACGATGCCGTCGGTAATTCTCCTTATCTCGGATGGACAGATCACGATGCCGTACGTAATACTCTCTATCTCGGACAGACAGATCACGATGACGTCGGTAATACTCATTATCTCGGATAGGCAGATCACGATGCCGTCGGTAATTCTCCACAGATGAGTCCCTCACCTGCCTTTGTTAGAGGTCGTCATGCAGGACCTGCATGATACAGATCAGGAAACATATGCTGCCGTAGATGATGCAGGTTACGCGCGTCCCACCCGGCAACTTGAGCTAGATCATACAAGATCTGGAACAGTTGATTTATCTGCTTCGAAGGACCTAGGTCATGAACGATTTGTAAATGATTTGCAGATGGTCTGCCCGAGATGTGTGCAATTTTTTCTCCACCAGGAGCATTAAGTCGGTAGACTGAATGAAATGTTTCGACTTTTTTTCGTGCTGTTCTTCGAGCTGGATAGTACCTGGTGGTACCATCGGGAATAGATGATCCATCTGCCTCGACAGATGTAGACGCCCGCAAGCAGGAATCGATGATCTGTAGGTGTTCTTCCCAAGGTGTGTACAATTTTTCCACCCCGCCAGGGGCATTGAATCGGTAGACTGAATGAAATGTTTGACTTTCTCGTGCTGTTGGTTGAAGGATTGTGTTTTGTCGTTTCGTGATTTTTTTGTTGTTGTTGCTTGTTTTCTTCCCGGCCAGGTTGCGGCCCAGCGGTCGGCCAGCCTGAACGGCCTCTACAAGGACGCCGACAGCGCTGCCATCGAGGCCTCGTGCTTCGGCATGCTCCTGAAGTCGGAGACCGCCGCGGTGCCTCGCCGAGTGAAGGAGGCGGAGGCGGCCGCGGGCGTGGAAGCCGAGGCCGAGGAGCTGCTGCAGGTGAACTATGATATTTCACATGATTTATGATCTGATATGGCGTGATGTGATGTGATGATGTGATATGATATCGATGTCTTTGCCGAGATGAGGCCGTATCGATATTTATCGATACGATGTGATATAGCATGGTGTTGTAGGATGCCGAAGCCACGGAGGCTGTAGAAGCTTAGGCTGGGGATTTGTTGCGGGTGATATGCTATATTACGTGTTGTATATGATTTCGATACTGAGCGATGCCATCGATATTTTATCGATGTGATTGCGTATGGTGATGGGATATGGTGTGGTGTGTGGTATGATATGATATTACATGATATCAAAACACTCTTTTATATGATACCTGGTACATATAGATGATGTAATTAAATATGGGACGATTCCGATATAATATTATACCGGGTAGGATGCACATCATATGATAGTATGTTATATGATGTGATGTAAATCATTTTCTGGTTCCAGCACAGCGTAGAAAGTTTGTTTCCCATTATTTGTAGTTTTTCATGTTATTCCTGCGTGTGCGTCGTACTCGGATTGTATTTTCCAGGCCGAGTACCAGAGGCTGGTGGAGGAGAAGGCCTCGCTGCTGGCGGCACGCGCGAAGGCTAGGAAAGACGCGTCGGAGAGGAGGACGGCGGCGAAGGCAAGTGTTGGTGTTGTTGGTGTTGTTGGTGTTGTTGATGTTGTTGATGTTCATGGCGTTGGTGTTGTTGGTGTTGGTGGCTTTGGTGGTGTTGGTGTTGATGCTCATGGTGTTGTTGTTGGTGTTGGTGTTGGTGTTGGTGTTGGTGTTGGTGTGAGTCGTGTTTAGGTTGGTGTTGGTGCTGGTGTAGTTGGTGTTGTTGGTGTTGATGTTGATGTTGATGTTGTTGGTGTTGATGTTGTTGGTGTTGATGTTGATGTTGTTGATGTTGATGTTGTTGGTGTTGATGTTGTTGGTGTTGTTGGTGGCTTTTGTGGTGTTGTTGTTGGTGTTGGCGGTGTCGGTGATGCTTGTGGTGGCGATGATGTAGGTTGCGGAGGTGTTGGTGTTGGTGTTGATCATAAAGTGGACGGGGGTAGTGCGGTTATACAACAAAAAAACTCGAAAATGCTTTTGCCTGAAACATTGAAAGCATACATACTGAAAATCTTGTATTTGTATCCGTTTTTTTTTTTTTTGTTTCGCAGCGCGCAAGGCGTGCGAAGGCGGAGAGGGAGATGAAGGAAGAGGAAGAGAGGGCGAAGGCCGAAGAGGGCAAGAAGGAGCAGGGCAAGGACGAGAAGAGGGTTGCCACCAATGCGGCTGACGCGCCCCAGGCTAAGCGCTCTAAGGTGTGAGAGAGGCACAGCGGCGGAAGCGGCGTGTGTTGGTGTGTGTGCTCATGTCATGCATGCCCGTAGTCGTATGATCATAGACTCGCATCCCGACAATGTCGGGACGGAGAACTGTGGATTGTGTTGCGGGGGGTGTACTTGATATCATGCTTGGCCGTAGTCGTACGACCATAGACCCTCTCATTCCTACAGTGCCCGGACGGGGCACGTCGGGTTTTCACCGACCAGGCAGGCATTGCTTGCACCAGGGGCGAATCGCCCTGAGGTGTTTCGGCGAGTCGCATGAAGGGTGAGCTGCATCCTACTTAAACCGGTTGTGAGGCGGACTTGCACTTGGATGTCAGCTTCGTTTGTTTTTATTTCATTTGTTTTCATCATCACCTTCTACTTTCCAGTTTAACTCGTAGGAGGTTTTACCCGAAATAATATTCTGGACAAGCCGTGGTAACAGGTATCGTCCCTTCTCCCCCCCCCCCCCGGTGCGTGCATTCATGTTTATCGCGCGCAAGGTTCAGCATTCCCACTGCTCGTCGATTTACATCGAATGTAGCTAGCTCCCGCTCTCGCTGTTCCCTCCTATCAATGTATGTGCGAGAGATATCCTTACGACTATGCACTCGATGAGACTCGAACCCACGAAATTGATCTTAGTAAACACGGGGATCATCTATCAAGCCACCGGGGACGCCGGCTTCGATGAGTTGACTGAAGTCCCGGTGTGGCCACTTCCAGAGACAGCCACGGGGTTTCTATGTAACTGCCTCGGGATTGCCTTAGCATACACACCTGCTGTACTTGATGCCATGATTCCCCCTGTACGGAGTAAAGGTTCTCCACCCCGCGCGAATTATCTGTACCTCTATCGCCAGCTGTGACTGACGACCGCCTAAACAATCTACGAAAAAACGGCACCCTTGTTGTCTTCAGTAGCCCGCGTAGTGAGTGGCATGTCTTACAGTGTCGTCGTCAACTGACGCCAAGTCATGGATGAGGGAGGGTGGCGGTGAGGTGGGGACTTGGGGGCGCGGGGAGGTAGGATGGGGGGAGGTAGGATGACGAGGGGGAGGGGGGGGGGGGGGTAGCCTATCGGTCTCCCCTCTGTTGAGCAACGTGGCAGTTACAGGTGGGAAAGTCGATCGCTTCTGATTATCGTGCCTTTTCCGTCTAATGATGGACTGAACTAGAGATCGAGGAAAATGTGACAGAAAGGACGCGCGCAGGGAGTGGTGTACTCATGCCATGCATGGCTGTAGTCGTATGACGATAGACCCTTGTAAACCCTACAGATACAGGGACGGACGACTTCGGGTTTTCACCTACCAGGCAGACATTGGTTGCACCAAGCGCAAAGCGCCTCGTGAGGTGTTGGGGAGGGGGGGTGGGTGGGTGGGCTTCGATCGTGAGACAGATTACGATTTACTGTGGTTCAGCTAAATGCCGTATTTTCGCCGTCTCTTAGAAGATGTGCAAGAGCCGCGTCACACAGATCATGCAGATCATACCGATCATACGGATCATACATATCAC